>MKEJ01067027.1:0-15612 GCA_001753735.1 Embelia ribes | reverse complement strand
GAAGCCCACAAAAATATAGACCATAGTTCAGTATTGTCAATAGGATTTTTTATTTTACAACTATGATTTCTACAATATTAAAATATTGAGTTTTGTTATTGAAAACTCGAACCAATTTGACCCCCAACCAGTTCGGTTCAATTTGGTTCACATATAATTTATGTTAACTTTATTTTAACAAAATTTTAATTCGGTACATTGTCTTAATTTCGATTCCAATTTCGACTAAACCTTTGGATTCTCAATCTCAATTTGTCCATCCATTTATACACAATCGGAAATAAATTATTGCACATGCATAACGTATGCCTTGATGGCTGAGGCAAATAAATGACGTGGTGACTAGTGGTTGTGGGTCTTTTGATCAGACTAACATAAAACTCTAAATTTATAAACGTATTAAAGTTGCCCAAATTATATTCGTTATAATCGTGACATTGATTGTATAATTATTTGATACGTGCTTCGTTAAATTAATTAGAATTTTAGAAAAATAAAAGTTATATATATCAATTTAACAGAATAAAAATTATTAAATCCAAATTTACTCTAATATCACGCACAACCACAAAATAAATATATCTCTCTCTATAACTATAAAATAATTTATCATAATAAAAAAATTATTAAATATAATTTTAATAATTAAAATATTTTTAATAGATAAATATTTTAAAATTAATTCCTACCAATCTAAGTTCTTGATAGTCTTTAAAAGTATTATCCTAATCAAAATTAATTTTTTTTTAAATATTATCATAATGAAATTTTATGTTCATCTACAATTAACCTAAATACCCATTAATTTTTTATAAAAATATTATCATTATACAATTCCTCCGAGTCCGATCTTTTTTTCTCTTTTTTTTGTTTTGATTTATATCTGTCACTAATTGATTTTTTTAAAAAAAAAAAGAAGAAGAAGAAAAATGGACCTGCCAAAAGAGAGAATTACGCCCAAATAGCTGGAATTATTATAATGGAAATAAATAAATTGTGGTCCATTCAATAATTTAAATACGTGGCAAAGCTTGTAATATGGCATCGATTCACATGCTTTTTTCTCGCAAGGAAAAAAATATACACATGATTTTTGATACATAGAAGGATTAAAATTAAGATAGAGGGTGCACCAAATTGAGGAGTTTTAGTTAGAGTTTCTGCACTATCATTGATAATCGCAATTCGTTAATTCAATTGTAGTATCGATCCATTAAATCATCCATAAAACATATATGCGAGTCATACATACATGGACTTACAATAACTGGTTCCGCCTTCTCTTAATCACACTCGAGTTTAAATTTAAATTTGCACATATTGAAACTTCATACCGGTTCTCCGAACTTCTTTTTCTCAACTTTTCTTGAACCAATTGATCCAAATGTTTTATCATCTCATCACTAAGATGATTCTTAAAATCCCCAACTTGCCCTTTCCTAAAAAAAATTCTATTTTCTACAACAAAATTAGAACTAAACTGTTGCACCCGTGTCTTGTTCACCTCCAAATTACTCAAATTTTCAAACCCACAAATCCTAATAATCTCCTCCACAACACCTCCCATTTCTTCCTCTATAGAAAATGAGCATCCCAAAAATTGTACCAATCTTTTCACATGATTATATTTCAAAGCCTCATATGATAAGAAAATGGTGTTGGTGTGTGAATATAAGCTTGCATTCTAGTAGCCAAGTAGGTGATCCCAAAAAGGGCCAAAGTTTGAGATGCCTTGAATGAATATTTCAAATGCTTCTTCAATGGTGAGAGGTGACCATTTTTGGGCTCTCAATTTTTTCATATAGTACCTATTTGCAAAAGTCAGCTTAATTTAGTATTATGGCTTGATAAAGAAAATCAGATTATGTGAAATAGCATTCAGAGTGGCTACTTAGTAGATGAGGTGGATAACATTTAAACTCCGTTTGGACCAAAGATATCTCGTTTTCATTTGAAAATGTAAAATTTCTTCACAAAACATTATGAATTCAAGCACAATAGTTGTTAAGAGAAATATTGTTCGAATTAAGCCCCAGCACCAAAAGCAAAACGCAAATGAGATGGTACTACTATCTTTGTTATTAATTACTTATGAATTGAATACGGAAAAGAGTTTGAGATTACCAACTAGAAACAATCTTGCACTCAGAAGCCTTCACTGACTCCGGTAAACACGGGTAGGCGATCCAGCACCTTCCAAGGCAAGCCCACAATACAATAGGCATATTTCTGAGTCATAATCGATTCTAGAAAGACGATGCAATCGTGGGGTCCCGATTCACGACGGAAAACACCAAGGCCTTGAGCCACATGGTGCCGGATTTGGGAAGAGTTGCCAAGATAATATCTGATGGAAAAGGTTTGAAGTTTTGTTGAACTGAGATGAGAGGCCTTGCAGTCCAGCCATGATTAGGCAAACACCTTAGTACTTGTCAAATCCTGAATTTAGATATATAAAAAAATCAATATTAATAGTCTATTTTCTACTTGTCAAATTTTGAATTTAGGTATATAAAAAAATTCAACGTATCCGTATATATAAAATTTGCATCCTTTCAATATTGTTCTTTCTTGGTAAGTAATTAATGTTAGGTGGTAATATCGTATGATTTTCCGAAGAAAAGTGGAACTAAAATTTAGTAATTGGGCGACATTATTCATTGTGTGTTATGAAAGAAGCAAATAAGTGCAAAGCAGCTGAGCTTTGTACGACAACAACAATGAAAATGTTATGAATAGAATCCTATGCAGAAATGATGGAAGAATTACATGTTACAACTACTAGTACTGTATTTTTTTTTACCCAATCTGTCCATATTCTTATTTTTAGACATTGATGATTGAGAAAATATAATTAATACTATTGGAACAATAGATTTTTCACTTACTTTTCTAATATACCCTTCATTAATTCCTGAGAAGGTAAAATTTTGTTCTCATTGATACAAATGCAAGCTGGAGGAGTATTCATTTCGAGGAAAAAACAACAGTGGACTATAAATTTGGACAAACCAAAATAAAAAGCTCACTGATTAATAGAGATGGAGGAGGTAACAATTAAAATAAAAAATAAATTTAATGAATTGCCTAACCCATTTCATTAATTACTTTTGTACTTTCCAAAAATAACCAATTACTCACAATGCAAAGGTATTAATGAGGGGTACTTTAGTCCGTATTTTTTCATCAATCATTTTCTTAATTTGAGTGCACAAAATTAAAAGGTCAGTTAACAAAGAACTGTCCGTCAAACAATAATTTGAATGATTTGATTTGGTACATAATTTTAAGTAATTTTAAATTTAAATTTTGAATGAAGTACAAATGACCAAATTTGCTCTTATTATTCTTTGAGTTGACTTTACCTAATAGGTGAGGAGGGACAACAATGGTAATTCACGCTATTTTGTAACGATTGCATGTTTTCTAAAATGGAAATATTCAATTGCTTTTGGACATTCCAATTTAGAAATGTGACCAATTATATATACATGTTAAAAGGAACGTCATAAAGAATAAAATAACAACAATAATAAAGTCCTAATCCCAAAATTCTAAGATCGGCAATATGCAACTTAAATTGATTTCGAAATATATACTTTGCTACTTGTGCATCATCAAATAATTCGCAATAAACTATACTACCATCGTATTGGTTTGCAAAAAAGTTCACGTTGTTTACGGTGGATTTCATCTCCCCGTCCACATATCTTCTTGTGCTACAATCTCAAAGGAGTATAGCGTTGTGACAAGGCAGCCTCGTCATCATCTAATGTTTTGCGGAATGAAAAAAGTCAATAACACAGTTGCAAGAGAATGGTCGCCAGATAAGATGGTGACATGATATGTTTGACGATGGTCGAAGATTATAATTGTTCCATATTCAATCTTTTCTTAAATTAATACTGGTGATATTTAAAATCTGAACTTGAATATTTGTACCTTCTGCGGGCAACTGTTTTTAGGGAAACTTCATGGCATCGTTCATTTGCAAATGAACCCAGGTGTGAAAGAATCGCATATATAACAACATGATTTTGTACAAGTACTCTGCAGAAAAAGAAACCAACACAATCCGGTCATTATCATATCGACTTTTATCCTTGAAAGAAAAGCGTGTAGTAGGAACTTGGCGTAGGGCTGATGCTTTCTCAAAATAATCAACATGATAGGCATTCTGTTAGTTGAGCACTGCACCTCCATCGAGTTCCGATGTTGAGATCATCGGATCGATTTTGAGTTGATAAATCACCATTCTTTGAGAGATGCATCACAACCCAGCTAATGCTTTTGGTGTGCAGTTTGAACATTGAATAGCAAGGGAAAGAACAAGTCGGTTAAATATTCAAAAGACTAACGAATAGGCTAGAAGCCTCTCGTTTGGAGGATCATTAATGCAGACTGAAGCATTCCTCGAGCCTTCCTATCTGGCACGCATCCTGCAGATTCCATTTCCTTGTATATCTTAGGGACCTGCTTGAACCATTGAGCATGATTTTAGAAACTAAGTCGTGGAAAATTTTGAAAACCATAGGAAGAAATATTAGAATTAAACTACACCTGGTCATATTTTTTTGCTGTCATAAACGCCTTCATGAGTGTGCTGTAAGTAACCACATCAGGACTAATACCCTGCAGGAAATAAGACCATCGTCATTAGTAAAAGCCTATTTGAGGAGAAATATATCAAATCAAACAATAATAAGGTGAAGGGAACTTAAACTCCTACGCTCTCTTTTATGTGGTGGTAAATTGATAAAGCCTCTAAATGTCTCCCAGAAATACCAAAAGCATTGATCAATACATTAAGCATTATGAGGTTTGGTTCGATTCCTTCTAGTTCCATGAGCTGAAGAACTTTTACAGTCTGCTCACATAATCCCTGCAAAAAGAAATACAAACAACAGTGATGAAAAGGCGGAGGCTTGCAAACGAAGTGACTGTCAACAAGTTGCGTAAGTTAACCGACATTATCACACATTATGTTATGACGAAGATAGAGATACCCTTGTAATTTGAGAAACACACTTGGAATTCTCAAGGCGGAGGCAAGATTAAAGGTAAATACAAACCTTTACTTCCAAAAAAATCGAGGTATATGTACACCATTAGTTTGAGGTGAACTCCATATTTCAAATTACAACACCTTCAATTTCAATATGACATTAAGTTCAAGCATCAAACACCAAGAACCATGACAAATGGCTTTTTCTTTGAACTAACAAAAAGCCTAAAAAGTAAAGAAAAAGAAAATTCAATGGTCTCCGAGATATAAAGCAAGAGCATACCTGTTGAGCGTATGCATTTGCTAACAAACAAAAGATGCTAGCGGAAAGCTCAACGCCTTCCAACTTCAAAGCCTCTATGCAATCTCCCGCACCCTGAAATCTCCCAAACTGCCCATAAATATCCACCAAAATCGCATAAATCATACTACTCTTCTCATGTCCTCTAAGTTTCATCTTCTCAAAATTCTTTTGTATCGTATCCCAATTCCCTTGCTCACTCAAATGACCGATGATGGTAACAAAGATCTTTGGATCCGGATAAACCCCTTGCTCTTGCATTTTTGCAAACAAATCAAGCGCATTCTCAACATCCCCAAACTTGAAATGCCACTTAATCAATGAATTCCACGTCGAGATATCAGGTCTCACTCCATCTTGATTCATTTTATCAAACACTTCTAGGGCTTGGTCTAATTCACCATATTTTGCGTACGTGTCAACGATGCTATTGTAAATCCTCTTATCGATTGGAACCCCATTTTCCTTTATTTCTCTTACAATGCTCATTGCTTTCTTCCACATGCCATTATCCCGATAAAGCTCAATAACCTTACTATACACAAAAGAATTTAAATGAATCCCACTTCTTTTCATCTCACTTATTATTGACCATGTATCCGTCAATCTCCCCGAATGAACATAGAACTCTAACAAAATCTCATATGTTTCCCTATTTCTGCCAATACCCATATCATCAATCATGATTAAGACGTTATCAGCAACTTCTAGCAGACCTTTCCTCAAACAGCTTCTGAGCAAGATATTACACACCTTTATATTCAACCTAAAGCCTGAACAGATCAAATCATGGAAAATTGCATCCGCCTCGAGAATCCTGCCCACGTTTCCAAGAGCCGTTATGAGACACAGGTATGATTTTACATTTGGGTGGAGGCCCACAGCCTCCATATCGGCAAGAAAAGACATTGCCTCGTCGGTATTCCCCAGTTGGCAGAGCTCGCATATGTGATTGTTATACCCATCATAAGAAAGTTCCTCGTTTTCTAAACAAACGGCATACTCAACTGGGGCCTTATTTATATAACTGTCAATTGAGTAAGCAGTATCATAGTCTTTGACAATATTGCATTTTAGGGTGTTATTTGATAAGTTCAAAGCGTTGAACTTTTTGTGGGTGTGAATACTGTAATTCATACAAATAGGGAAGAGGAGCGAGGAGGTTCCTTGAGCAAATCCAAGTACTAAAGATGGTTCTAAAGAGAACATAAATTGCATCTCTAATTAATTGTTTGTAGCTGAACTCACTCAAAAGCTTGATTAAAAAAAAAAACCACCACCACCTTAGCACAAGATCAGAGACAATTGTATACATACCCAGATATTAATTATATTACTCTAAAATTCAGTTGAATTTTAGGAAATTGGGAAGAAAAAGAAGATTACCTTAAAGATGCTCCAATCAAAACTTTGTTGGGGGCGTTCACAGCAAAGCAAATGAAGAAATTATCTTTAAGGTAAGGTAAGATAAAGGTGATATCATATGGCAGAAAAAACGGCAGCAGCAGCAGCAAATGAAAATAAATTGATAATTAATTATCTTTACATCGTTTCTATTATCTGTTTAAAGGGGTTTTGTGAGCATAATATGATCCACTTATTATTTTATTAATTTATTATAGCATGTGCAATATGAAAACTAAACTTGCAATGAAGTAGATTGATAAAACTTGTTTTGTTGTAACTAGCTTTGTACAGTGTAGTTGTGATATTGAATTTTATTCTTTTTAAAAAAATTATCATATTATATGACGTAACTCCTTATAAAAAAATTTAATTTGCAAAAAGTAATTTTTATTTTTATTAAAAGTGTTGAAATTAATATCATTACTATATTGTACAAAGCAAGTTATTATATTTTAATATAAAATTATCGTATTTTTTTAAAGTGAGTTAATTTTTTGTATGGACAAAACATGTATAGAATTTACAACCCAAAAATGGGGGTAAATTGAAAATTTCCCATAAAATTAAATATCATCATTTATGTTATAAATCATGCCGGGAAGCAAATACAAAATCTGCAGGAAAGTGAAATAGGAAACCAAAATTTACGTGGTTCAGCCTTAAGTTAAAATAAGTTTAATTTGGGCTTAATCCACATAACTAATACCGATGTATACTTTTATTTATATAAATAAAGAGATTACAGCATGATACAACATGTAAAATAAAGTTGGAAATATAGACCAAATTGGATCCATTATGTTCTCTCTCTTTTCTCTCTTTCTGCGCTTTTGTTTCTTTGCGGAGCATCTTTTTTTGCTCTTTGTTGGCACCTTTATTTCTTCTTCTTCTTGTTTGTTTTATAGGTAAACTTGTGTGATAAAAGTCAATGTGGTGGGCCGTGTGTTACGCAATGCATAATATTTGCATTTAATGATTGAGTTTTATGCCTGCATCAGCCACAGTAAAATATCACATCAATAATATTTTATAACAATTTAATTGAATTTATAAATTATTAGTTAGAAAAAGAAAAGGAAGATGAAAAACTATAGTTATCAATTAGCCCCAAGTCAAAATATCCAGCATAAAAGCCCAATATAAAATTCGAATATGTCTCTTTTAGGCCCGTTTTAAATATATATAAGGCGGCCCAACCGGTGGCTCTACTTAACCTAGGGCTTTCACAGGTGCCGTTTCTTTCTACTCCATTTCAGAGAGAGAGTGAGAGAGATAGAGAGAGAGAAGGGGAGGGAGAGGCTCTGCGGCGGTTCATTGGCGGCGCTGTAAGTATTTTATCTCTTTAATTGTTTTCTGGGAAATTATAGTGAATAAAATGATATCTATGTATGTTCTCGTGAAGCTAAGTTTTTGATATAATATTATATATTTGAATTTTCTCCAGTGTATGTACTTCTTTATCTTGGTTGATACCCCGTGATTGTATAAGTGTGTGGAAGTGAGAATTTAGAGCTTGAATGTATAATTATATATTTTAATTTTCTCAAGTGTCTCTGTTTCTAATAGAGTTTGAACTAAAAGGAATTAAAATGTAGGGACTGGAGATAGATAAGCTGGTAGGAATGCCCTAATAGGTGGCTTTTTCGGTTCTATTATTTTTTTTAGAAGACTTTCATTGTCTTAGATTTTTAATTTACTGTTGTGGAAATGATAGAATTTAGCTCTACTTTTGTATATTGCTGACTAATCTACTAGCAAATCATCAAAAATTTGTCTTCATGGTAGTTGTTACCATGATGGTATGTGTGTGGAGAAGGATTATGAAGGTTTTAGATTTTTTTTTTTTATTTAGTTAAGTTTCTTGTAGGTAGCTATTTTTTGTTCCGTTAGTTTCTTCAACGCATTTTCACCATGTATAATCTTGACTTGGTGTTTCAGAAATGTTAAATTGTAGCCTATTTTTTATATTGTTGACTTGTCTACTTGCAAATCATGGAAGTGTTTTCAGAAAACGTTGTAGTTATTTGTGCATTGTCATCTAGTTATTGTTAGTTGTTGAACTCAATCATATGCTCCA
Organism: Embelia ribes; assembly: GCA_001753735.1. Classification (NCBI taxonomy): domain Eukaryota; kingdom Viridiplantae; phylum Streptophyta; class Magnoliopsida; order Ericales; family Primulaceae; genus Embelia; species Embelia ribes. The sequence goes on along the minus strand of MKEJ01067027.1, from coordinate 6,822 downwards.
TTTTTTGTGTATGATAGGGCTGTTGTGATTTGTTCTATTAGTATTAGTTTATTATATGGTTAATTTAACATCTTGGAGATGAATGTATATTGTCTTAGAATTTGATTGACTCATCACGGAGACGGTGATCGTTGACTGATTGATATGTATTGCAACTGATGAACAAGGCATATCAAGTTTGTTTTTCCTAGTTGGAATAACTTACTGCTTAACTTGCAATAGTGTCTTTTGAACTAGCTCTACATATTTTTGCAAATTCTGTATCATTCAATGCTCATTTAGTTTTATCTGGTGGCCTACCTTAATCCGTTCCATTGCTATGCCCTTCTACTGAAGTTAATTCTGATCTTTTGTTCTTTTAATTCAGAGGTGAATCATGGTGAAGCATAATAATGTTATTCCAAATGGGCACTTCAAAAAGCACTGGCAGAACTATGTGAAGACTTGGTTCAATCAGCCTGCCCGCAAGACCAGAAGAAGACTTGGTAAGTAACCCAGCTAATGTGTTACCTATGTGACTTTGGCCTTTAGCTATGTGTAGAACCATTTGAATTGTGACGAGGAGACACTGGCTAGACAATCAAAATTATTAAGTTTTCTGCTTATTACTTGTATATTTTTAGTTAGCTGATAATTTTCCTGTAATTGTTGTCTTAATTCTTTACAGCAAGACAGAAGAAGGCAGTAAAGATCTTCCCCAGGCCTACGGCTGGGAAGCTCCGCCCCATAGTCCATGGGCAGACATTGAAGTACAACATGAAGCTAAGGGCTGGCAAGGGATTTTCACTTGAAGAGCTCAAGGTTTGTTATATTAGTTGCAATGGCTTTGCTTTGATTCTCCCTAGCTTTCCTTCTCCATTTTCCATCACGGATTTTGATTAAAATGTTGGGATATTATGACGTTCTTTTTTTCATCAGGGTGTTTGATTAAAATGGTGGATAGTGTAAAGATTCTACTGCTTAAAAAACAAGTTTTCAAGATCGAATGAGCTGTCTTATATTTTATTTTTGGAGTTTTATGCATATGTATACCAATTATTCCCTCTTCTAACTGTTGCGCTAATTTGATTTCTGTGAATATTTTAGGCTGCAGGAATTCCCAAGAAACTTGCACCAACCATTGGCATTGCAGTGGATCATCGCCGCAAGAACAGATCATTAGAGGGTCTCCAGAGCAATGTCCAGAGGCTGAAGACATTCAAAGCCAAGTTGGTTGTTTTTCCAAGACGGGCTCGCAAGTTCAAGGTATATATTGTATATATAATTATTTATTATTATTATTGTTTATTATTATTATTATTACTTTTTTTTTTGGTGTTTCTACACCCAAAAGCATCTATATGGAGTATCCGATTTCAGTGTTGAAATAAGCAACATGAGTCCTCCAAATTACAAAAAAAAATTCTGCTTAATGTTGAGATATCTTCAAATGCAGTCAACTAATGCGTGAAAGTATCTGTCTTTCTCTCGTGGAATTTTATGTTGTCAAATCCATTTACTGTGCTAACTTCTTTTGCATCGAACTGCACTGTTTTTCATGTTGATGGATCTTCCTTTGGATGAAAGACAGCTGTCAAAGTAAATGGTCCAAAGAATGGCAGTCTATTATGCCTTCTCTGTATGTTCTTGATCGGGTTCTATATTATTTTCTCATCATAGACAATGATTCATCAATCTGCCGCTGTTTTTTATGTTACATTTACAAGTGTATTATTATATGTGTATATACATGTGTACGATAACAAATATTTGGGTTAGATGACTAGAATTGATGCTGATTACTTTACCAATGTAAGTGTCACTAAGTGTGGATAGTTCACGCATTGTAAAAGTTTAAATGAACTTCACTAAGATCCCCTATTGGTGTCTGCCTTGTAAATTTACCTTGTTATGTTTTAACTCCCTCATTTCGTGCAGGCTGGCGACTCTGCTCCTGAGGAGTTGGCAACTGCCACCCAAGTCCAAGGTGCTTACATGCCTATTATTCGTGAGAAGCCAACTGTAGAGCTTGTTAAGGTTACTGATGAGATGAAATCGTTCAATGCCTATTCCAAGCTGCGTTTGGAACGCACGAACAAGCGCCACCTCGGTGCTAGACTTAAGAAGGCTGCAGAGGCTGAGAAGGAAGAGAAGAAATAGTACTGTGTTTTTGCTGTTGGTTTCTTTTTCATTGTTTGGGCTTCTTACTCTCCCTGTCAAATTGACTTGTTTTGAATCAATAGGAGTTTTTTCTACATTACTTGAATGTACTGTGGAGACTTCGTTTGTTTGATGTTTTCGCCTTCTATAAGTCCCATTCTTGGTGAAATTTATCAAGTTTTATGACAATCCTTATGATACATCTACTCCTTGTTTTTCTTTGACAACGTTAGGTTGTTACCTTAATGTGGACCCATAACAATGTCCCTGTGGCCACTCGGAGTGGCGAGAGCAGTTGCTTTGGCTCCAGTTATCGATTGAGGATTGATGAGGATTCAAAGATATTTCAATTTCCCCTTCGCTTTTATATGCTTTCACTCTTGTAGTAGACCTAGTAGGCGTGAATGACGTTTGTTGACTTACTAATCAGACCAGTGACCAAGGTGAGGAAAATAAGTCACGGAAATCTGAGAAACTTTGAATGAAGAATGTGAAAAGGAAACAAGAAAATGTAATTTTTGTAATGTTGTATAAGTACTCACAATCTCCTGACTTATGTTGGGTGATCGGTAAGCAATGGTGTTTTAGTACCCCCAATCTTGATGAGAGTTGTGCAATTGGTTTGTACTTTTGGTAACGATTATCATATTCGACATAAATAGAATTTGTTCTCTCTTGTGGCGTTGTAACAATACCATGCCAAGCGTTTTTGTTTCTTTTTATGGTCTTAAAATTGTAATAAAATACTAAATCAGGTGAGGAAACTAAAATCAGTGATTTTGATTAAAAGACACCAATTCAAATCAAGTATCTTTTGGTACCATGCATCTGTTCTAAGAGACACGATTATGTCTATATAAGACATTTACTGAGAGAAAATTCACAATTCGAATTCAATCCAGAACCAGATATACACTATTTACAGCAGAAAATTGTTTACAAGTTCAGATAATCTTTGTTATTCTCGTGATTGCTTAGCGGTTCGAATTTGTCTATGCATAACGAATCCAAATGCTAGACTTCATTGTATTCTAGAGGCTATTCGCGGATAACCCATTTGTATACCAAATCCATACTGGTGGGGCGAATAAAGTCTTAAGGAAAGTGGCAATGCTACACGCCTTGAAAAAATTTCCTTGAGATTTATTGATTAATTTTCGCAAATTCTAACATTCTTAAGACTTTATCCTATTCTAAAATTCGGTAACAATGACACTTAATTCACTAAGAGAGATGACCATTAATTTCGTCAAATTGGAGCGCTTTGAAGGCAGCGACTTCTTGACTTGGCAAAAGAAGATGTACTTTCTGTTGGCCACCCTCAAAGTCGTGTATATTCTGAATACTGAGAAGCCAATGGAATCAGAAAATGTGACAGTTGTTGATGTTCAAAACAAGCAGAAATAAGAAAATGACGACTACATATGCAGAGGCCATATTCTGAATGCAATGTCTGATGCACTATTTGATGCATGCCAGAATGAGTGAACTGCAAAGGAACTGTGGGAAAACTTGGAGGCGCACTATATGACTGAAGACGCAACGAGTAAAAAGTTCCTGGTTAGTCGTCATAATAATTATAAAATGATTAATGGTAGATCTGCTATGGAGCAACTGCATGAAATTGCACGCATTCTTAATAATTTCCAACAAGATAAGATGCACATGGATGAATCTATTATTGTGTTTTCTATTATTGACAAACTACCTCCATTATGGAAGATTTAAAATGAAATTTGAAACAGCGAAAAGAGGATATTACTCTTGAGGGCTTGGCTAACCATCTTTGAGTAGAAGAGGAGTATTGTTTGCAGGGTGAAACGAAAGAGCAAGACGCTTATGTTAGTAAGGTTCATATGGTGGAGGAAGTTCAAATTTCGAAAACGAAGATTAATTATAAACGAGACTAAAGTTGCAAAAATGCAACCCAAAGAAAAATGTCAAGATCGAAATCATTATCAGCCCAACAAAAAGAAAAAGGGTGACTGTTCCTTCTGTCACAAACCAGGACATTACAAATGAGAATGCGGATTTCCTAAGAAAAAACTTCCTAACCAAAAGTCAAAGGAGAAATTTGTGGCCATGATTTCAGAGGTAAACATGTTTGAATCTGATGGTTCATGGTAGATTGATTTTGGCACAACTAGGCATGTTTGCAAAGATAAAGAGCACTTAAAACAATTTAAAACAGTTGAAAATGGAGATACCATGTATATGGGAAATGCTTCAACAACACAAAGGAAAGGCAAAGGGTCTGTAGAGTTGGAGTTAACCTTTGAAAAAAATTATAACCTTTAATGATGTGTATTGTGTTCCTGAAATAAGGAAAAATCTTGTGTATGCCCATCTTCTTATAAGTTTGGTTTTAAGTTGATGTTTGATAGTGGCAAATGTATTATGACTAAGGGTAGTGTGTTTATTGGAAAATGTTATTTGTATGAGGGTATATTCAAACTCAAGAATGCTTCTATTTCTGCTTATATTGCTGAATCTTTTTTTATGGCATAATCATTTGGGGCATGTAAATTATAGAAGAATGAATGACATGGCTAAACTAAAATTAATGCCTAATTTTAATAATCATAATCAAGATAAATGTAGAACTTACATGCTGACAAAAATTACTAGAACACATTTTCCTAAAATAGATAGATATTCTCATATTCTTCAATTGGTGTTCTTTAGGCAGTAAAGAAATATTTTGTGACATTCATAGATGATTATTCTCGATATTGTTACATATATTTACTCCACTCGAAGGATGAGACTATGGAAAAATTCAAAGTTTATAAAACTGAAGTAGAATTGCAATGTGAAACATTTATTAAATGCCTAAGAACCCTCTTTATTTTGAGTCCACCGGCATAGTACATGAAACAACTCCATCATACACACCACAACAAAATGGTGTAGCGGAAAGGAAAAATAGAGTCTTAACTGAAATGGTAAATGTACTGTTATCTAATTTTGAATTGGGAAAAAGTTTTTGGGGTGAAGCTTTATTAACAGCTTGCTATATCCTAAATAGAGTCCCAAATAAGAAAAGTAGTAAAACTCCATATGAGTTCTGGAAAAAAAGAAAACCCGACCTAAACTATTTCAAAGTTTGGGGTTGTGGAGTTAATGTAAGGATACCAGAACCAAAGAAAAGAAAACTGGGAGGAAGGGAATTGAGTGCATATTCATAGGGTATGCACATCATAGTAAGGCATATCGGTTCATGGTAATAGAACCTTATGAGTCAATAACAATTAATATTGTAATTGAGTCAAGAGATGTTATATTTGATGAAACCAGATTTGGTTCAATCTCTAGGCCCAAAGCGCAAGTAGTTATACCACAAAATATACTTGAAAACGATATAAAAGAAAAGAAGGAAGAGAAAACTCTACGGAGAGATATTCGGTTCAAATATTTATATATTCCTTATTGAAGGATCAAGGGAAAAGGTTTTCAATGGTATACCCAATATTTATAACATAGAAGCAGATCCTTCAATTTTTGAAAAAGCTATGAAGTCTCATGCCGATTTCTGGAAAGAAGCAATCCAAGAAGAGATGGACTCAATTATGGGATATAAAACCTGGAAATTGGTAGATCTCCCTCTGGGTTCTAAACCAATTGGTTGTAAATGGGTTTACAAGACTAAGTTGCGTAGAGTTTGTTTCCCCAAGATTTTAAAATTAAAATTAAAATATATATTGTGACAAATTAAAAAAAATACAAATCTATTAAAATAATACCATATTTTAGCATCTTAAATCAATTTAATATCAAGTGTGAAAAGGATCAAAATGTTGCAACTCGAGGCAATTAATGGATAAAATTTTTGTTCGTCTGACGGCCATCCTACGACTTGAGGCTTTGGACAACCCATCGGATAAACATGTCCAGGGTTGACACTTGAGCTAAAAAGTTGAACAAATTCCAAGGCTTTTTACTTATATCCGATGGGTGCCCGATGGGTGGCCCAAGATGGACGGGGGTTGAACACCTTACTCAGAGTAGTCGGATAGCTCCAGTAAATGCAATTTTCTGCTTTACACTTTTTATGGATCTTGTCAGATTCTCCTAGGGACAATAAGAATCCTCTCAATGTGCTTGTCCTTCATGTTTCAAATATATACATTTTTAAATACTCCATTGATTAACAAGAAAGATTTTATTCAAGAGAAGAAGTTTAAAGAGCTAAAAGTAAAAGCCAAAAGCTCAAGTTCCCGGTCTATACTTATTTAACTTTGTTATCAGTTTGTAAGGGATAATTTTGAGTAAAATTTTCATATTAAACTTATTGTAATATTTAAAAGTAAGTTATAAACTTCTAAGTCTTATTCTTGAGTGAGTTTTTGGGTAGTTTGAAAGGGATTGTGCTCGGGTTGTGAGTACAAGCTCGAACTAGGAACTTGGGTAGCTCAAAGGTTTAGGTAGCAAGTAGTACCCATCAAACTACTTGGTTTCGGTCATGGTTAGATATAAGGCCCCACATTTTGAAAGCACTGTAATATAATTGTACAGGCAGAATGATGTAACATGTTCTATGTCAATAAAGTTAGTACTGTTGTTATTATCCAGAATGGCAGTCAAATGTGTTTTCTTTTACTATCTGAAACTTGGCTAATGAGTATAAACGATATGACAGTATAATTTAATGTCACAAGAATGTTTAAATAATCATTAAAGGCC
>MKEJ01067017.1:0-13585 GCA_001753735.1 Embelia ribes | reverse complement strand
ATTATTTATTAAATGAAAAATACGAAAAATTCGCTCGAAAATTTTCAGGACGTAACAGCATTATTCTGAGAATGGACTTAGTGCATTAGCAGGCCATCTGCTGACTGATATCCGTGTTGGCTCCTTCGGGTAAACCTCTCCATCCCTAAAACTTTATGCACAAAAAAGTAAAATACAAAATCAAGGCGATAATTTAAGTGTATTAAGTTTAAGCATTTATTTATGGCTTAATTGAGTCTTTACTAGTCCAACTAAAAATTTCATGGAGTTTGACTAATCAGAATAATTAAAGAAAATTTCCGATTCGGTCAAACTAATAAAGTGTGTCCAAGTCAAAAAGATGTACAAGAGGCACATGACGCCAATATCTCTTAATTAATGACGTAGACCATCTATAATATTGTAGATGTATATGAAATAAAATACTTTTTTAGAAGAAAAAATTGATAATAGTCCTTTTCTTAGTTAAGCTGATACATTAAATTATTAAAATATAATGTGATAATCTCTTGGGGCCATTTTAAGAATCAGTCCTTTTAAACCAATAAATTAAATTTTCTAGTATACTATTCAAATTAATAATTCAAACACAGTCCTTACAAAGAAAATGTTGATCAAAGTCCTTGCATAATATATGGGGATACTATATCCTAGGGGGTTAAGTGCATACTTTTTTAAAAATTTGTCAACGTCATCAATCAAATTATTTTTCCAAATTGTTTTATTAGTAGATGCACAAATGGTTTTGTAATATTTTTATGTAAAATAGAATAACTCAGAGATATTTCTTGATTAAAAAAATAAATAAATATACATTAATGGCAATGGAAACAGACAAAATTACGTTCCTCTCATAGAGATCAAATTTTTTAGAATTTCTAACAACTTTCAAAACTCAATCAGCCCCCAAAAACTTATATAAAGAAGGAGAAATATTTTTTGTGGCACTTAATTCCCATTTCTTTGTTTTTAATGTCAATGGAAGGTCCAATCATGCTAGGGAATTCTTTCAAGAATTCCACAAATAATGCACATATTTTGTTAGTGGATCATGATGAGAAATTTCTTGCTTCTACAGCTAGAATTCTAGGATATTTGGCACACCAAGGTAATTATTGGTTAATGCTTTCCTTTCATACTTAATTTTAGCATCTAAATTTTCCTGAAAAGGTTTTTGCACTTTTCAAATTTTATTACCGAATCTTGTGCTATTGAATAATTTTGCATATGAAACATGTCATCTGTGTGAAATCTTAACTAGACTTGTTTTAGATATGCGATCTTGTCGTTTTCACCATAATTTTGCATGCAAAATAATCGTCATCTTGTCGCTTTCATCATAATTGTGCATGTGGAATAATTGCAAAAGAAAAACCATTACATATGGTTAAAAATATATTTGTTAATATATGACTCATTTTAATATTATGTTGTTAATATTATGACTCATTTTCTGACTTTTCTAACCTAAAGTTTTCATATTCAGTGTCAATGGCTATAACGGGATCGGAAGCAATGTCTTTGCTTTTGGATAAAACTAAAAGATTTGACCTTGTTCTAATGGAAGCCGACTTTCCTAATATCAATGGATTTTTGCTTCTCGACAAGGCTATTGACCGGGGAATACCGACAATTTGTAAGTCCGAAATAAATGCTTAGAGTAATGAGTTTCTATTCATCACTTGGGTACTAGGACTACCATCTTTGTCTATGCGCCATATCCAAAATATGCAAATTACCACATTTGTGGTTCTCTAATTTGATTATAATCTTCATATTAATATCATCTTTCTTCAAACTAAGGAATTTAACATAAAACAAGATTTCGTAAAATCAAAATTCAGTACTTATTTAGGAAAGTAACTCACCACTCGCACGAAATTGCGGTTAGTTGTGTTTTAAATCTCTTGAAAGACTAAAAGTATGAATATTTGAAAATTTGAAAACCAATTCTAGAAAACTACCAGTCTTTGGAGCGAATATAAATTTAGCTTCAAGAACCTCCATAGTAAGTGAAATAAATTTACTTAGAATATTTTAACAAAGATATCTTGTCGTTAATCCAGTTTCCTTGCAAATTTTTTTTTCTTTCAATTGTAAATTTATAATTACTCCATAATGTTTAGAGTTTCTAAAAGTGAGCTTGTTGGAAATTTGTAACAAATGTTTCACCTCTTCACAACAGGGATAAGTTTGACCTGTTTTTCAATATATAGGTGAAATTAAGGGGAAATTACTAATGCAACAAAACAATGTTATTGTTTACAATTTTGTTACAGTTGATGCCAAGTACCTTTACCCTGAAAATGACGCCAACATTTAAGATTGTGTCATAAAATTAAAATCGCAATAAATGATATTCCATTACATCATTATTTTCATCCTTTAATAACATCAATTACAACCGATCTAACTAATCCTGAACGTTTATCATTCTATGTTTACAATTTTGTTTTTACTTTTTTTTTCATGAACCAAAAATAAGTAACATCAAATGATCAAGATGTTGCGGTTGCGAAAATGGCCCTTCAGCATGGAGCATGTTTCCACCTTAGAAAACCAATTACTGCTGAAATTCTCGAGAGTCTTCGACAGCATGTGATGAACAATCGGATTACCAATGCCCAAAAAACTCATGAGACAGAGAGAGGTAATGCACTCAAAACGATTTTTGAGAACACAAGTGAAGGCGATACTAATTATAAATATAATAAGTTGGAAATTAACACTAGAGCAACAGATATTTAAAATCAACACTAAAGCAACAGATATAATTCTATATTTATACCAAAGGGATTGAAGAGTTTCACAGAATGTTCGAGGCAGTTGTGTATCGACTAGAACCTTAGAGTACGTAGTTTTGTTGCATTTTATTTTAATATCGCACACAACCAGTAATTTACAGTGAGACCAAAGATATTATTATTTTTTTATTCTTTTTGTACAGATATTTGGATATTTTAAAACATTAAATCATTGAGTTATGCTTTCTTTCTTTCTTTTTTTCTTTTAGACTGCTATCCTCAGGACATACCAGAGCGGAAGGACCAACCTGATCTCTCTGGAATACAAGTTGCTTGTCACTTTCAGGTTGGTTACTCTTTTTCCGGTTCTTTATTTTCATTTCAAAGGTGAATTACTCAAATTACGTATTCTACAAATTTTAATCTCTTAAAGTGCAAGTATAATATATTTGTCGCGATACTGTGCTTTTGTTTTTTGTTTTTTGTTTTTTGTTTTTTGTTTTTTTTTTTTTTTTTTGGAAGTTTTGTGTNNTTTTTGGTTTTTTTTTTTTTTTTTTTTTTTTTTTTTTTTTTTTTTTTTTTTTTTTTTTTTTTTTTCTGCAAGTTATCTGTGGAATCTATGATGTTTTCTAGGATGAACTTGTATTATTATGAGCTATTAAAAATCAACTAGCATGTTTGCAAGAAACTCTGAAAATAGAATCCAACAACAATGATCATTCGTAGTCATATGATGTATCATGATTCTTGTCCACATGTATGACAAAACTACCATATGACATTTTGATATACCTTAGACTTGAACCTACTGAGAGAGATTTTGTTTATTGAATTATAGTACATACTAAAGAATAGAAATATAGAAGCAAAAGAGAGCAAAACCATAATCATGGTGGTGACATAACGAGGAGGGATAGATGAACTTGACCTCTCTCCACATAGTTAAGACTTACGAGTAGTATGATATAGAAAATTAGTTATCGAGTATATCTTGAAAACATGTTTAGATTTGCCTCTCGGTGACAGAATGCTTATGAAGTATTTCCCAAACAATTTCTTTTCTAGGATATCGTAAGGTTTTTTATGATCACTTAACATCAAAGAAACATAATTCGATAACCATTTAATATTCACACCAACCTCATAAAAATGTATAATTTCGATGTTAATTGAAAGCACAAAGAGCCCCAAAGATTTAAGTTATTACTTTCATACCCCATAGAACCTAATTTATAGAGTATGGAGTCCATTTCGCTATTTGCTACCACTCATAAGAGTAGTTGTACTTTGTTTGAGTTATCGCCAACTAAGTATCAGATAAAAATTCTTTTTTCTTGCTAATAATATGAAATTCTAATCCTCTAAAAGAAACATAAGCCAAATGTAAAAATTCAACCCTGCCACTCGACCTCCGAGAAATGGATTAGGAAGCCACATTTAACGTATTAATTTCAAATCTTGGTGATATCCATTCAAATAACTTTATCATGCAGTTCAAATACAAAGTTACCATTGACGAAACCCTTGTTGTGGTCCATTTCATGAATAACTAAAAAAAAAAATAAAACAAATAAGATACGTCATACATTAGCTAATTAGTGTTATCCTTTTTTTCTCAATTTAGAAACGCCATAACGACAACCGGCGCGGACTACAGACCAACAAAATGGTCACTTTCAAACGCATAGCTCAAAAAAAGGATATGAAGAAACATGGAGTCGTGCCATCTCCAGGACAACCATCAAATGTCATCCAACAGCCACCACTAGAAGAGAGTCAGGCCTCTCCTGCAAAATATGAGTTCCCATCATTTGTGAATAGCCTTGGAGAAGGCAATCATTTCGGAGCTCATAGGGAAAACTTATCCCCAATGTCACATGATTTTAGTGCTCATTCTGCTTCATTTGGTGTTGATGTTGGTGTAATTCTCAATGATGAGAACCCCCGCTTCAACAATAACCTATCACAAACTGATGACCATTCGAATTTTTATCAGCTGCTTGGTGGGCCACCAATCCTGGAGAATTTCCTTCCTGCGTTTGATCTCAACTTCCTCAAGCAGGTTCTTTTTTTTTCTTATATAGATGTATAATTATGCAAGTGAGAACTTTAAATAGTAATGTTTGTATTCTATGCTTCACGTCGTTTGCTAACAGTTCCATTTTCTTCCATTTATTTTTTTATTGTTATTATTATTATTTTTTTTTTTTTGGGTGTTGCAATCCTTCATGTAATTTATTTGGATCAGTTGGTCATTTCTATTCTTATGCATAACACAACCATATGTTGGCAGGGAGAGGCAAATACAAAGATCACCATCACCCAATATTTGAAATTTGTTCAAAAATATGTTCATCTAGTTGTTTTTTTGTTGTAGTTTCAGGCTGCCTCCTTTAAACTAATATATTTTCGTCACTAAATAATTTGATATTAAGTTATATTTTCCTAAATACTGGCCTCTGTAATTTAATATCATTTTCTTCATTTGTGAAAAATTGCCCCAGTCATAAATTTTCGTGTCTACTTGTAGTAAAAATTGCATAGATATTCTTTATAATGTATATGTATGCAAATTGAAAGTTAATTTTTTTTAATGAATTCCTTCAACTTGAACTGAGCAATAGTTTTGAATTGAACTTTTCTCAGATACTTGGTGAGCCACCTGTCCAGGAGAGTTGACCTCCGGGGTTTGACCCCAACTTTCTCAACCAGGTTCCCTTTTATCCGATCTAGAAATATAATTATGCTAATAAGATGTTGAATATTAAGAGCTGTATTTTATACCCCCCATCATCTGATAATAGATCAATTTTCCTCAATATAATTTTATTTGGATGGATTGGTAATTTTATTGTACAAAATACAGACATATGATGCCAGGCAGAGGGAGATGCAAAGATATAATCACCAATATTGAAATTTCTTTTCTTTTTTATCCCTCCTTTAAAATAATATACTTTCGCCCCTACTTAATTTTTTTATATAAATTTTTAAAGATTGACATAAATCCTGGCCGTTGTAAACTAATGTTCTTTATTAATGAAAAATCACGCCACTAAAATTTTTTTGTGTCCAATTGTAGTGACAAATTGCATATAGATATTCTTTAAAGTTTTAAGGTGTATGCAAGTTGAGAGTCTTTTATGAATTCCTACTATCTAAGCTGATTAATAGGTTAAAATAAATGAGATGGTCATCGTGAAATGTTTTTTAATTGGATGGATAAAAATAAAAGAGTAACAGCGTGCATACAAACTCAAAGGGTACTAAAGGATGTACAAACAAATTATGTGGCTCTCACCTTATTTTTCGGAGAGAATGAGTGCTTGTCGATAAAGGGAATATGCTGCTAAAAAGTGGGATGACAATAGGCAATTTTTTTGTTTTTGCACTTTTTTATTAGCCATTGAGTTTGTATGCAAGTCGATACTTGTGATATTATTAGGACTAATTATGATTGTTTTGTAAAATTAATATATGAGAGAGATCTGCATTTCACTAACTTTTCTTATGGGGTGGCAGTCACAGGATGGTCATGGAGTCTGAATGGGAAACAATGGAGTGTAAATAAACGTGATGATCATCATGCGAAGTTTGTTTTGGATTTTTTTGTATCCCTTCTATTTGAAGTTTTAATAATGTAATAATAATCAACTTAACTTATATGGACTTTATTTTTTTTTCATATTACAAGGTTTATCAGGTTTTATGAATCTTTTGTTGTGGTTGTCGTGTATCCACACCACCAGAAAACTCCAAAGCAAAAACGGAGGTTTGCAACGGATTTTTATATATTGCCATTTGGAATCACTACAATAATTTAGTCATTTGGTAACCAAGTTCCTTTATACTAAATATATTAATTTCTCACTAAAGGCACCTATAGTGAGAACATGTAGTGGTTACAACCTGGTCACTATTGGTGGGACTAGTGAGAACAAAGTTCTTCACTATATAGCCACTTTGAGTGACTACAAGTTCCTCACTAAGGTAATGAAAATTATAGACCATTTTCACTATTTAAAGCTCCGACATTATAATACATACAATCAAATTGTTTCCACAAAAGTCGCAAGAACATTGTAAATGAACATCCAGGAGCCAATTTTGAAAGCTGAAAATTTTGTACTTTCAAATACAAATTTGGCTAGCACATCCAATCTTAAACTTGTAATTTTATATGTCATGTCCCAAAATTCAAAGAATTAGACCTCGAGTTGTCTCGAAATCTAAAGATCTAAATCTCGAGTTGCAAACATATTTATAACAAAGATAATATGATGCTTGAATAAGAAAATAAGAACAATAACTACGTTTATCTCATCGCATTCTATCGCCACTGCAAGACGATACTACTCATGTTCTACAACATTGTCAACACATCATTACTGAAAGTAAAGCCATGCTAAAAGAAAGGAAGAATACTAGCGCCAATTCCATAAAAAAAAATATACTTATATTAAATAGTAAATTGACCAGTTTATAGATACATCACTTTAGACTGAGTATCTGACAATGTGCATATATAATATGGAAGGTATAAGTATGCTCTTTGTCTTGCGTACAACTGTAAGAGCATACCTATGTTTTCGCCAACTACACCAATATCTACAACTATCAAGGTATGCTACAACATAAACAATGACATAGGGCCCCTCTGCAATAAACTACACAAAACTGTATACATCTCCATGTCTTGAGTTCTACTGTGTTTGCCTCAGTACCTATAAAGCAATATATATAGGGAATATAAATGGAAATATAAAGGCCAATCAACGAGTTTTACTATAAAAAAAGAAACTACGCTATATGATATCATGTATGCAAATACATATAATAAAAGCAATGTCATTATACATAATGCAAATAGAAGTATTGGAGTAAAAAGACTTGTTGCATAGTTGTTTTGGCAAGTTTGTGGTATGGCGAATATGTTAATGTTATGATAATACAGTGTATTATCATAAGTAAGATACTTTGAAAATCTATTTTTTGCATTTTAAATTGATAAAGATGATGTAGACTCTTAGTTAAAGATAGCAGGTTCTGGCACGTTCAAAGGGCGTCCAGCGAATATGTGTAGTCGGACATGCTATTGGACAGGTAGTGCCAGAGTTCCCTTTGTTGGCCAAAACTTCAAAATTTTGTTAAGTAATTCCCTTGTGTTCAGAGGCTATCCAATTGGATGTCCATTGCTGGACTACCATCGGACAGACGATTCAGAATCATCGGACGTGGCGTTGAACGCATCAGTATCTGAAAAAGTGCTTTAAGATTACATGTCACCTCTTGTCTTTCTCACTTCTTCCTAAATTCCGAAAAGCCAGAGAGAGAGAGAGAGAGAGAGAGAGGTGAATACGAAGTTTTATCTTTAGCTCATGATTTCATCTAGCTCCCGATTCGGAAGTGATTACTAGTTGTAGATTATTCATCCTCGGAGCATATTGATTATTTTGAGGTAAGTCAGGAACCTCGTTCTGTTCATTCATCATAACTTGATTTCCATGCCTAATTTGTATGTGAAATTAAAATATATATTCTTTATCTTTGTGTTGAGTAGACCATTTTTATATTTAGGTAAGATTTGATCCGGGTTCGATAGATAGATCAAACGTCAAGGTGAAAAAGTAGAGATTTGGGCTTTTTTGGAGATTGGCTTGCAAGTGGAATTTAAGGCAGTTGTAGGTACGAATAGATTACAAAATAATAATATAAGTGTGAGTTTATATGTGTATATTTACGTATAAATTTCGATATGTTGACTAATGAGTGGTATACATAAATTCTTATTTATAGAATTTCATTGCATTGAATAAGCATGTGTAGGTATTTCTAATGAATTTACATGATTTATGTATCATTCATTCATGATGGGCATTGCATTTTCAATATTCGAGCAAAAGCATTGTTTTGATGAAAATAGAAATTTGATGGAAATGGCTTTGAATGAGAAGTTAGAAATGATTTACAATATGTTGAGAATTTGAAAATGAAACCGTTGAAAGTATTTAACGTGTTGAAAATATTGAAATAATTTGACATTGAAAATGTGTTGGAGTGATGAAGCTCAAAGCGCTGGTTAATTTAAAAGCATTGTTGATTTAAAATCAACGATTATAAAGTATTGATTTCAAAAAATATGTTGAGTTACATTCATGGGAAAATTGAGTCATTTTTTATTTCTTTTGGGGAAAGTGTCACCTTTTTATATATTGAAAGCAGAGAGAAGGCTCGATGCTTTACCGTGAAAGTCGGGAAATTTGATTAGGGATTATTTTTTTATAATCACATCCCGCGAGGAGGGAGGATGATAGAATGCATTGAGACATCAGTTCCCATTTTTGTGTGTCTTGTTGAGTCGGTGTTGATGTTGGTATCGGATAGTATCCAGTTTGCATAGTATGGACATTGCATTACATACACTTTTATATGTTTCATCTTACACATATTGGCACCGCATAGAATCATGTTTATCATATTATTTAGTAGGCTAACTCATATATTCTCTTCCTATTTTGTATCATAATTGCGTTGTAGATGCAGAGATAGGTGACAAACCTCGTTGAGCCACTTTCAAATTCATGTATATATTTTTGAAGCTATATAAGACTTAGTTATTTTGTGTTGTAGCCTCAAATTCATGATATATTATTGTTGGGGCATAGTGGAGCTGACGTAGTAGACTCTTATTTTTGTATTATTTCATGTTGTTGCCTTAAATAGCTAGTATTGTATTAGGCAAAAACAAGTTGTAATATATGCTATTATAGTGTTGATCAAGAAAGCTACTTGTTTTATTATCGTGCAAACAATGGTATTTACTTTTGCTTTAGTATAAAGGTTGTATGCAGACTATAGTATAGATTTTCTTTGCGTACTGTGATATTAGGCAATACTATAGACTGAGAGTTTGATGGTCTTACGAAGTAGCATTGTTTTCCTTTTTCATTTTATTCTCTTTAAAATTATATTCTTTTCTTTTCTTTTTTTTAAAAGAGAAAACAATTCGTCCCCTAAGTTTTACGGGATTCGGGACACTATAGGTTGGTATCAGAACTTAACCAAGTTAGATTTACCTTGGTGGCTTAAAGGTAGGAAAAGGTCAAGAGTATAGGTATGTTATTTGTTTGTTTGTAGTTGTATTGTTAGTAATAGTGGTATGTGTTATCGAGTTGCATGAGTAATATTTGATAGTTGCATTGATTTTCAATTGCGTTGGCATCGAGTAGCATCCATATTGGCGTTGAGCTGCATTGGTATTGAGTTTTATTACGAAGGTGTTGCATTGCATAAGGTATTTTTTTGAAAACTAAACTTATGTCTTTTTGTATTATTGATTGTAAAGAGAACTATGGCTAGAGTAGGTACTCGTGGACGAGGAAGAAGTGGTAGAAGTTATGGTGGTTGAGGTCATGGAGGTTGTATTGCAGGTTGTAGTATTGAGGAAGTAGAAGCTAGGCGTAGTCGGGCTCAAGAAGTCGAAATTCGGAAGCCGAGGGTATTCCTAATTTAGAAGAAAGTAGCGAGGCTAGTTTGGAAGGTACGAGGAAGAGGTTCCGAATGCTCAATATCGGGTTCCGCCACTAGCTTAAGTGAAAGTTGGTGAAGTTAGGGGAGCTCAACCAGATACTTCCAATTTGCTAAGGGCTATAGAAGAAATGATGCGTAATTTGGCACAAAGTATGAGGATGGGTAGCATACCGAGTGTCGAGATGAGAGCCTTGGAAGCTCAAATAAATTTTAGGCGGATGAATCCACCTATATTTACTGGAGAAGAGGAGCTAATTATGGTGGAGTATTGGCTTACGGGAGTGGAGTGCATATTTAACGCACACCACATAGTAGATAATAATTTGTTAATGCCTGTGGCATCGTTCTTCCTACACGTAGAAGTAGGAGAGTGGTGGAAGGGTTGTGAGGAGATTCATGGCCACAGAAATATTACGTGGGTGACTTTTCGGAGTTTGTTTTTGAAGGATTTCTTTTCCGCTACTTTGCAGGAGAGAAAGTGGAAGGAATTCGTGAGTCTTGTTCAGAAGAATTCTATGGTTCAGCAATATTAGAGGTTGTTTACCATCCTTTCTTGTTACGCACCAGAGCTTGTTTCTGTGGAGGAGCTATGTGTGAGTAAGTTCAAGGATGATCTTCGTCATGCTATTAAGATCATTGTGGTTTTAGGGCTCCATAAGACTTATGAGAATTGCGTAAGCATAGTGATAAAGGTGGAGGTGAGTTTGCTAGAGAGACAGCAGATTCTTGATGTTCATTGTCCTAGTCCTTTGAGTTAATCTTTTGGTTCTTGCTCCATATGGGATTTAGAAGCTGTTTTGAGTAACCGTAATAGTGGTGGAGGAGGTAATAGTGTTGGTGGGGGTAATTGTTCTAATATTGGTGGTGGTGGTGGTGATAGAAAGAGATCTCGCGAAGCATTCTTTTCTCCTTCTCATGGTGGACATCCTCAGCCTACCCAATCTTCTTCATCTAGTTTGTCATTTCATGGGTCAGGGTACTTTGCTTGTGACCAGCAAGGACAACTTGCTCAATATTGTCCGCATCCACTTGTATGTCATTATATGGCACTCAGGGGCATATGCAGACACTATGTCCTTCTGCAGTATGTAGACGATATGGGGTTTAGGGGCTTATACATGCGTATTGTCCCCAGGGTTTCGCAGTTCTAGGAAGTTCTCATGCAGGCGTGTAGATGATATGGGGTTTAGTGGCATATGCTGACGTACTGTCCCTAGGGTTTCACAATTTTGGGAAGTTCTCATGGGGCTGCTTTATCTTCTATTACGCCTGAGATGGTTATAAGGAGGTCGTATATACCTCCTTTTGTTTATTCTCGTTAGGGTGAAGGATTATCTTAGGGAAATGGAGGTGGTAATTTTCGTGGGAGTTTCCGGCAGGGTCAGACATCACAGGCTCATGCTTTTGCAATGCCGCATGCTCCAAATATGACTGAGCCATCTATTGTGAGAGGTATACTCCTATTCCTTTTTACTTGGGCACATGTGATGTTTGACACTGTTGCTTTATGCTCTATTATATATGCATGATTTGCATGCATATTAGAGTTACCTGTAGAGCATTTGAATACCCCCCTTCATGTTGATACTTTAGGGGGAAGTATTTTTCATGTTAGTATTGTATGTCAGGGGTGTGAGTTAGTAATAGATAATCATATTTTCGAGTATAATTTTGTATTGTTTGAGATGTTGGGGTTTGATATCATTATCGACATTAATTGGTTGTCTTACTTACATGCCGTTATCGATTGTGAGAGGCATAGAGTGTCGATGGAGATTATGATAGGAGTAAGAGTTTGTTATCACAGAGAGCGTAAATCTTCTTTTCCTTATTCGCGCAAGTTGCAAGCTAGTCTAGCATTTATGTTAGCTAGTCTTTCCATTTTTGATGTTTTAGTTTCAAAGTTAGAGTTTATTCCTATAGTGTAAGAATTCGTAGATGTTTTTCCCGAGAATTTGAGCGATCTTCCCGATAAGGAAATTGAATTCTTTATTGATTTGATTTTGGACACTAAGCCAATAGCTATTGTGTCGTATCATTTGCCTCTAGAAGAGTATGATGAGTTAAGTATCAAGATCGATGATCTTAAGTTGATGGGCTTTATTCAAGATAAAACTTCACCGTGGGGTGCTCCAACATTATTTGTGCCTAAAAAGGATGACACTATGAAGATGTAAATAGACTATCAGAAGTTAAACCGTGTGACCATAAATAACAAGTATCCTTTGCCGAGAATCGATTACTTGTTTGATCAGTTATGGGGTCCTAAATTCTTCTTCATTCTAGTTATGATTAGTTGCATGTTTAGAAGGATGATATACTGAAGACGGTTTTCTGTGCTCACTATAGATACTTCAAGTTTCTTGTGATACCGTTCAAGTTGACTAATGCTCAAGTAGCTTTTATAGACTTGATGAATAGGATTTTTCATCCATACATTGATCGCTTCATTACTGTGTTTATTGTTTGGCATCCTAATCTATTTGCTTACTGATGAGATACACCGAGAGCATTTACATATCGTTCTCTCACACTTTGGAACATTGGCTTTTTGCAGAGTTTTCGAAATGTGAGTTCTAGTTTAGGAAAGTTCGTTTTCTCGATCATGTTATTTTCGACAATG
The DNA here is from genome assembly GCA_001753735.1 of Embelia ribes. Classification (NCBI taxonomy): domain Eukaryota; kingdom Viridiplantae; phylum Streptophyta; class Magnoliopsida; order Ericales; family Primulaceae; genus Embelia; species Embelia ribes. Next base: position 688 of record MKEJ01067017.1, on the reverse strand, counting down.
GTGTTACAGGTAATCCTTCCAAGATTGAGGCTGCTACTAATTGAGAGTGACTGAAATTTGTGTGTAAGGTTCGAAGTTTCTTAGGTCTTATGGGGTACTATTGTTGATTTGTTTGAGATTTTTCAATTTGGTGACCCCGATGACTCAACTTACTCGCAAAAGGTTGAAACTTTAGTGGAACTAAAAACGCAAGGAGTCTCTCTTGTGTCTAAAGGATTTGTTGACTTCAGCTCCAATTCGTATTATTCCGGAGCAGAGTCTTGGTTATATAGTGTATTGTGACTCGTCGAAGGATGGTTTGGGTATGTTGATGCAACTTGGAAAGGTGGTGGACTATATATCAAAGAAGTTGAAAATTCATGAGAAGAACTATTGATGCATGATCTTGAACTTGGTGTGGTGGTGTTCGCATTGAAGTGTTGGTGATACTATCTCTATGGCAAGAAATTTGAAGTTTTATCTGACCATAAATCTTTCAAGTACGTCTTTACCCAACATGACTTGAATATGCATCAAAGAGGTGGATGGAGTACTTACATCAGTATAATTTTGATTTAGAGTATCATCCAGGGAAGGCTAATGTGGTAGCGGATGCATTGAGCTGTAAGACTCAATGTACTCTTGCTTTTCTTGCTATGAACAAATAAGAGATGTTGAGCATGTTGAATGAGTTTGGTTTGGAATTGGT
>MKEJ01067012.1:0-16481 GCA_001753735.1 Embelia ribes | reverse complement strand
ATAAAAAAGAATTACTGTTGAAACTATAGAGATAATAATCCCTAGCATAGTTTAAAAAATTAGATATCATATGAGATATTTGATAAGTAATGATATATATATTTTGTTAAAATATATTAATATTTGTTTTTTTTCCAAATTATTAACTAAAATAATTGTAATTTTGTAATAGTGAGTGAAGTATTTTCGAATTAAAAATAGAAAAAATTTTAAAAGTTTTCATATTTTTATAATAGAGTTAAATATACGTAGAAAAATCATGTTTTAGAACCACTTATGGGAATGTTCTCACCATATCTTTCAATTATTAGTATTCTCATTCTGATCTGGAGTATTTGAAAATCAAACAAAAATAGCATTTGATGAAACTAAAAAGAGAGTTTGATCTACCTTAAAAAAATTTTGAAAAAAAGCATAAAAGAAACTGTGCAGTTAATTGTATAATGTTTTATACAAAAATATTTGAGATTGTGTAACTTTCACCAAACAAGTAGTAAGTAGGCGTGCCTTATAAAACTCGATATTTTTTCACAAAACAGATTTTTTGTAAATCAATTCTCAAAGACCTTTGGATCTAAGAATAATTTTCATTCCCTGTCAAACTTTTTATTTGATTTCAATGACAACAAAATTGCTTCTCTAAAAATAAATGTGAAAAATATAAGCCAAAGTATAATTTTCATTTCCCGTATCTTTTCTACTTTCCTTTGTCCTCCTAACTGTAAGCCAAAGTATTTGGCTTTAATTAAGGTCACATGCTCTTTATTTGCACATTTTAAACTTTTCAGTTGCATTGACAACTTAATTTTTTTTTTGCTAACAAAATTCGATCATTCATATTTATACTAGAGCATGATGGTGTATGAAAAATGACTTTTGCCAATACATGCACAATTATCCTAACATCCCTATTCGACAAGTCAACAATATTTGATTCTTTTTTTATTTATAGATTAAGAAATCTCAACTAATAAGCAATAAACTTAATTATTTTTCCAAGTATGTGCTTCATTGAGCATATACAAGGTTGTATGTTGTTGATAAAATTACATACGATAGTAAAGTATTCACTTCAATAGCATTCCAAACAGTTTCTCTAAACGGATTCTCTAAAATACGGGCAATATGTGTCTTATTTATTTTATAAAATATTTATTTTTTATCCTTTACATCAAATATTATCACATTTTCTACTGCATTAAAATATTATTTTTTTAACCTATTCCTTACTCAGAATTCTACACATACCAATACATATAATTATAGATAATATTTTATTCAATTATATGTTAACAAAATATATTTATCATTTTTTAGTATTAAAATTATATTTTAAATTTATATTTATATATTAGCTCATTATATAAATAAGAAAAATATAAATGCAATCCTTATTTAAGAAAGTAAAGAGGAATGGGAAGAGCAGAGAGAAGAGAGAAGAAAAATATAAAATGAATCTTATATAAATTCATTATATAGATGAAAAAAATATAAATAGATTCTATAAATAAGAACTTGTTTTTTCTTATCAGTAAATATTAGATTTTTTATACTATAAATTAAATTTAAATTTAGTAATAAACATAAATTTATATATTAAATTTTAATTCAATTCTTTTTTTATTATATAATTTGGAAAATAATTTTTTGTTACAAATAAAAATATTAAAATACTTATATTTATATTTTATATTTGTAGTTAATAATATTAGCGGAGTGAGAGAATAGAGAATATACTAACTTCTTAAATATAATTTCAAAATGATCCGATATGAGAGAGAATATAGTTTTATTATTTTAAGAATAAATATTAGTTATTTAGATTTGAATAATTATTTTAGAAATTTTTCAGTTTAGATAATCACTAGCAAATCTGCTGCTGGATCAAAAGTGATATTACCAAATTTTTAGTTAACTAGAAAATGAACACGCTTTACATAGTTTGACGTAGAAACTCTTAGTAGCTTCTCATATAGTGGATTATAGTAATTGGAGGTAGCAAAAGTAAGAGTGTAAATGAATCGAGTCGAGCCGAGCTGAGTTATGTTTTGTTCAGGTTTAGCTCTCTAGGTTTATTATAGAACTTGAGCTTGAGCTTCAACTCTCCATAATTCTAAACTATCTAGCTCTAACTCTAACTCTCTCTTAATATCTAGAGCTCGAGCTAACTCGCGAATCATCTTTTTTAGTAACATTTAATACTTATATTGGGTTATATCTAGAGGAGAATATCTCTAATACAACTGATATGGGAGAAATAAAATTTGCCACATTGTTGTGTGTCTGTGTAGCCTTGACTATCTCTCTCTATATAACATTAGACTAAATCAATATTTTCTCTTCCCTAACACATTATTTATATAATGTACATATAAATATATATATATATATAAGCCAATCTCTAGAGTTAACAAAGCCGAGATTTACCAAGTTATAACAAGGCTCTTTTACTAAATGAACTTTAAAATTTGGCTATTGCTCGATTTTTTTATGAAATATGCCGAGCTCGAGTCCAATAACATAACGAGTTACTCTTGAGTCGTTTTTGAACGAATTTGTTCATTTACACGCTTAAGCAAAAATAAGAAGGGTGTCACCTAAATTTGAAATGTTAAATTTATAATCACTCTTGAAAATTGGCTTACAAAAAGGATATCCATGTAATTATATACAAATGTTTAAACTTATTATTACTCGATAAGTGATAATACTTAATGCGAAATAACAATTACATTAAGCTTCTGAGCCAATCTCTCAGTTTTTTTTAGTAAAATAATAATAATAATAATAAGTAATAAGTAGTAGTAGTAGTAGTTTTTTATTACTTGGCAAATGTCACAAGGGGGGAGCTTGTTGGAGAGGCAATTGAGGAGAAGCCTCTGGTGCTTGCTAGCAAGCTTATTAGCAGCATGAACTTCTATGTCACACTTTCCACACAGTGCTGCCTCGTCAGCACAACATATCACCGTTGCCTGTGCCTTCTCACACACATCACACTGTATCTTCATCTATTCTATTTTTATTTATTTTTTTTTTAAATAATAATAATAATAATAATAAAACCAACAAATGATATACAAGAATTTGGGAAAGACGAGGGAAAAAAAAACAAACAAACACGGTACCCAGAGACTGTGATGAGAAGAAAACAAAAACAATGAAATGACAAACTAGTTTTGGGAATTTATGGAGAGGGTGAAGTAAAATAAAAGGAAAACATAAACAACTAGATGAGAGGAAAATCAGCACAATGTATCGAGGAAGGGATAATTTGCACTTAGGCCCCTCAAGTTGTGGGAAATGGAAGCTGACCACCCCTATATTTTCGATTTGATTTTTATTTTTCTATTGAGAAGGCATTATATAATGAATATACGAATAGATTGTGAATTTTCTCCCACCTCTATTCTAATATCATATTTTTCTTGCTAATTTTTGTTTATTCTAAAACATAAAAGTTTTGCATGACCGCAATAAGACTAACTTTAATGTGTGTAACTGAGTATTGGAATACTTATAAATAAGATAAACATAAGATGAGTGTAGTAGAAATGCGTATATTGAGATGGATGTGTGGAAAGACTAATAAAAATAAAATTAAGAATGAAGAGATACTTGAAAGGTTAGAAGTAGCTTCACTTGAGTATAAGATAAGAGATAGTTGTTTAGTATGATTTGGGTATATTAAAAGCAAAATTATTGGTGCTCCATTTATAAGTGTGAATCGATGAGCAAATTGCATTAGTTAAAAATGGGTGGCATTAACTTTATGTCAACGACTCAACTTGACATTTTATTTTGGATTCATTTAGTCGATCTCAATTTATTTTTACATAATAATTGCTTTAACTACAATTAATGTTTTAAATATAATTTGTTACTATTACGTAATAGTTTCGACCTACACCGTAATCGTTACCGTTACTATTACTATTACGCTAAAAGAAATTTATAAAGATGAAAAATTTCGTAACTCAGATTTTTACTACCGCTGCACTACAACAATTACAATTCAAAAATCGTTATGCTGTCACATTACTGTTACAATAATCATGACCGTCATTTAAAACCGATAGATTGGCGTTTGCTTGATAAAGAAATGCTTTACGTCATACTCGTCCTAGCTAATTAAGCGCAAAAATAAAAAAATATATAAAAAAAAAGTCTTTCTTATTTTATTATTATATACATATAATTTGACCAGACATAGAATTTGTTGCTACTTCCTCATCTGTCAGCCCTCTATATCTATCCATCTCCTCCGTATTAGAAAAATGTCTTTTTAAGGAAGAGAGATTAAGAGAGAGAGATAAGCCATGAGGAGGAAAGCTTAAAGCCCAAAAGCAAGCTGACTATAAACCGAAAGAAAAATTAAAGAGCCTTTTCATTGTTTCTGCCCCCATGTTCTCTCTCTCTCTCTCTCTCTCTCTCTCTCTCTCTCTCAATCTTTCTTCTCAATAGTGATGTAGTGGTACAAAGAAGGCACTGAGTTTTCCATTGATCAAAGCAAAAAAATAAAAAGGAAAAAAAAATAAAAATAAAAATTATGATGATGATTCAAAATACTAGTAGTCCCCCACCATCCACTACTCATTCTAATTCTGACCCAATTTTGCTATTTCAAAATAATGGAAATAGCAAGAGAAAAAGAAGGCCTGCTGGAACTCCAGGTATTTACTTTTATTAATTAACTTATTTTGAGATGCTTATAATTCCTTCTTTTTTTTTAATCCAGAAAAATAAATAATTAATGTAGCTTATGATTTTAAATTTCTAAACAATTGCGTTTTATTTTGTCAGAAAGTAATTGCCTGGTAATAAGATCGAGTCGTCATACTATTTGTAGAAAAGTGGGCGAATTTTTTTATCTGATTGAAAATTAAGATAATTCATAATTGTAATCAAAATAGTCATGTTTTTCAATTCGATAATATTGTATTTGATATTCCGAAATTTTTTGATTCAATAATATGTTTACAGCAAATCAGTAATTTATGATCATTCCATAAAAACACAGCAAAAAAATAATCATAAAATAAAAAATACGAGTAACAAGCTAAAAAGTCACATTAAAAAAAAACAACAAATAGTTACCGAATGATATTTGTACCCATAAGAAACAGGTTTATCAATATGTATTTAGATATGTGTAATTAATATGCGGAGATCTTGTGCTTAATTAGCACTTTTTCCTGTTACAAGAACGCATGTTTTGCAGAAATGATCATTTTCTATCAAATTTCTGTAAACATATCTATATATATATATAGATAGATATTTTTTTTTTATGAATATATTGCACAGATCCGGACGCTGAAGTCGTTTCGTTGTCCCCAAAAACGCTTCTGGAATCGGACCGGTATGTGTGCGAGATATGCAACCAAGGGTTCCAGCGAGACCAGAACCTGCAGATGCACCGGCGCAGGCACAAGGTTCCTTGGAAGCTCCTGAAGAGGGAGAACCCAGTGGCGAGGAAGCGCGTGTTTGTGTGCCCAGAACCGAGCTGCCTGCACCACGACCCGTGCCACGCACTCGGAGACCTGGTTGGGATCAAGAAGCACTTCCGCAGGAAGCACAGCAACCACAAGCAGTGGGTCTGTGAGAAGTGCTCCAAGGGGTATGCAGTCCAGTCTGATTACAAGGCTCATCTAAAGACTTGCGGAACTCGGGGCCATTCTTGCGATTGCGGACGAGTTTTTTCCAGGTATTTATGGTGGTGTGTAATCACTGAGTTTAATTTTAATACATTGTGTATATGTTGGATGTTTTTAAACGAGGGTTATCCTACTAAAGACCACATTATTTCGATGCTTTTAAAAAGTATTTATTAAATACTAGGAGACTTTTAGAATCAATCAATTTCTAAAAGCTCTTTTAAGAAACCGATTTTGAAAATTATCTGTGTTACAAAACTATGCCTTAGTAAAATACAAGTCTTCTCTATGGGTCTTTTGATGGATGCAAACAATTTCTAAAAGAAAACTTTAAAATGCATTTAGAACATTCACACCACTCTATTTTAATTTTTACATCCCTTTTTTATATACTCATTTTTCCTATTCAAATCATATTTTGTCCAACCAGTTTTTCTATAAAATTTGTTAAAATTATTAGGATAATTATATATATTACAACAAAATATATATATAAAAAAATTAATCTTAAGCAGGATTTATAGTTTTGGTGATAATGAATTATTAGTCTAAAAGAGAGATTGTGAATAATTGATTTTTCCATTAAGAAATTTATTGTAATATTTCTAGAAATCTTTATTAGAAAAGCAAAAAACTAGAAAGATTAATGTGGGATCCTCCAATATTTCTCATTGGAGAAATGAAATTAGAGAAATCTCTTAATTAGAAAAGTGTTTGTGAATGCTCTTAGTATTAGATTATACAAAAGAACATGCTACTTATTTACACTTTCTCTATGTGCCTATTATTATATTATTGTTCTTTATTTTGACATTCTCTCCATTCCCCTTTATCAATTGCCAAAGAAAGTGTAAAAAAAGAGTAAAGCAAACCAATGTCATTTGGACTCAAATATTTGTTTAACAAAATAGCAATGTCAAACAATTAAGCGCAGTTCTCGAAGAACACCAATATGCTTTTCAGATACTCTAATGCTTGTTTTAAATATTATTATCTCCCTTATTTGAAAATCCAAGAACAATCTTCCTCGCAAATATAACAAGTAATAAAAAACGCTAGTGGTGTGTCCTGGGCATAAGATTGTCGATCATTTTTTTATAAAAATGTAACGGTGAGGTATGTATTTTGGCCACAAAAATATAATTTTTTAAATAAAATTATAAAATTGTTTCTTAAATTTTTTATTGTAAAATTATATTTTTGTGGCTAAAAAGTGATGCATCACCCTTACTCCTATAAAAATAAAGTCAGATGCTCCTTTTTTGTGTGTCCTGTCTTTTTTATCGGGTCACACTAACTTAAATGCGTTGACATAACATCTATCAAATATTTTTAACTCTAACATATATGTTTCAAGCACACCCAACTTGAAAACAAACGCACCCTTCAATGAAAGCATTTAATTAAGAATTTTCAATATGGCCTACTTCGAGTTTCCTTAGTAATCTAGCTTCTTCTTTTCATTTCTTGATTGCTGTAACATGACAAACAATAGACCAAGAAACACATTTCCGATTGATTCACACAAACACAAAGATGAAAAGTATTACTGTGACATGGTAGTAGTTTTTCTTTTGTCTAAAAACAAGTGTGCCCATTTTGTTTTGTGTTGTATTTTTAGGGTGGAGAGTTTCATTGAACATCAAGACGCTTGTAACATGGGGCGTCTACGTTCAGAGTCGCACACAGTACAACCAGCTTGCCTGTCCCAAACAACCTCAAGTCCTAGTCCATCTAGCGAGGACAACATTCCCACAAATGCAGCCCCATGGACAAGCCTCAACTTGCCAAAACCAACCCTAGATCATGTGCCCTTCATCAGCCAAAATGATAGTGATCACAATTTAGAGCTTCAACTATTGACTAGATCTAGTATAAGCACTCAAGACCGTATTCATGAGGTTTCACCGCTGAAACATGAAAACCATCCCACCCACTTGCAGCTCTCCATCGGATCATCGGACATCAGTGAGAAAAACGGTTACAATCAAAACCCAGACAAATTTTGCCAAAGTGGAGATGGGAATAGGAAAGCAGTTTTTGTTGCATCAAAGCTAAAAGAAGAAGCAAGGGAAGAGTTGAGGCTTGCGATGGGGGAGAAGGCATTTGCGGAAGAGGCGAGGAGGCATGCAAAGCGTCAGATAGAGCTTGCAGAGCTAGAGTTCGCCAATGCCAAAAGAGTGAGACAACAGGCACAGGCTGAACTGGAGAAGGCACTTGCTCTAAAAGCACATGCTACTAAACAATTCAATTCAACGCTCCTTCAGATCACTTGTTATGCTTGTAAGCAACGTTTTCGGGCACAAAAAGGAACATTTGTGCCACTGGACGAGAATGCTCTCATGTTAAGTTACATGTCGTCGGCCTTGACAGAAGATGAGTTTAATCACGGGAAATAGAAATGGTACCTTGAAATTGTTGAGGATCATTTTGGGTGTTGTATGTCGTACATTGCATCGTAATTAGAAGAAAAGAGGTGTGAACTTTGAATGAACAATACTGCAAAGGAGCTGCAAATGGCTTGTAATATTCCCAATAAGTTTATGCTACCAATGTTGCCCCCATGCACTCTTTCATTTGTTTCCTTTCTAGTATAGTATTGGGTGTTATGAAGAGCTTAAAACATGTTGACAAGTGTTGTATCTAGTCATATTTGAATTATTGTCTGTTCAATGATGTTGGTTTGTGTGTTCATTTTGTACAGATGATGAATAACAATTTTGCTTGATCTTTGAAGTTTACAAGACTTCGTGAAAAGCTGGGTGTAGAAATACATAAATTTGATATCTTATTTTCGTTTGATAGATCTTAGTGACATTCTATGTTGAATATGTACATTGTTCATGATGAGCATAGTTATTATCGAAGTAAACATGTCGAAATTCGCCCCCTTGTTTTAGGTTTCATGTAATAAATTCATTCTCAAAAGATAATATTTTTTATGACATTTAATTCTTTTGAGGCAACGCAAAGTGACTGAAATAATAATCTTAGTCATTTACTGAAATATCAATTATTTTTAATGTTTGGACAAAAATTCAATTCCGGGAATTTGATTACTCCCTCCGTTTCAAATTAAATGTCGTTTTGGAAATTTATTGTCATGCCTTTGGATCCCGAGAGATCCGGTCACATGAGTTTTAGAAAATAATACATTGTTTCACACCATAGGACTCATCCAAAAGCTACCCGGAATATCCAATCCTCACAATGTAACAACATAATTTGAATATATTTACAACCAGAGTCTCATTAAAAAATATATATCTTACAAAGTTCACAAGCCATTAATAACATGATATAACAAAAAAGGACTGGCTCGATTTACAAAATGAATATTACCATGAAGTTTACTTGCCGAAACTTTAAACATAGTAATTAATACAACAAACAGTCTTCGTACAAATTATGTCAGAATATTCATCCCTTCAAGCTCCGATAGGGAGCAACTTTAACTTCTTCATAAGTAAGTATATTTTTAGGCGCTATGGGAGCCACCTTCTTGAGCTGCACGATTTGACAAGAAAAACGGCATATGGTATTAGTGACAAGAACTAATTAATTTGATAAATAATGCACAAAATAAATATACTTAGCACCGAAGTTCACAAATCTCAACACAGTTTTCATATGCGCAAAATTTTTCATATTATTTACCCAAGTATAATGTTGTGTTGGGAAACATATAGACTTGAGAACACATACCTCAAGACTATATATAAAAAATTTGGTTGGGTGCCCCATCCTCACCCTAAATCTCTCGTGAGGCCTGACCAAATATCAATGCATAGGGGGACCGGTCTCTGGATCCTTTATAAAATGCTCAATAATCCACATTTATTTTCAAAAATTCACAAGAGCCTACCATTCCTCTAAATCATATTTTAATGGATTATATTCATTGAACCAAAGTATGTTATCCAACAAATATTATTATTTTTACTAATCCATCAAGCATTAAAAATTCACCATAATTTCTTAGATAACAAATTCATAGCCAACATATTTGTCTTAGTCTTTCACAGCATTACTTCTTACACAAAAGTTTCACACACACAAATTCACTTCATAGGAAGAAATATGTACAAATTAGCAAACAATAGCACACATAATTATACAGTATTTATCGTCTGGCCTATTGCCCACAACTAACTCATATATGTTTAAAAATAGCGTAGAAACTTTGGAAAATGGAGCAAAAGGTAAGGACACACGGCTGTCCCTCTGGGAATCTTACCGAAAAATTGTTGAAAATATTTTTCCTACATGAAATAGTGCAAAAACTAGTGTAATTAGGCTAATTACTAGCATGAACAGCTAGTTTACTATGATTTTTAGAGGTTTCATATTCATTAGAGGAAAGAATTGAGTAATACCAACGTCGAATCGTGTAGAAAGTAGCGTAGGAACTGTTTACGGGATTCGGAAACACATGCAAGCTTGAAGAATCAAAAGGGTTTGATGTTTTCTTATGATCTTTCTCCTTTTCTCTCTGTATGTTCTCTATGTTTTATGAGTGTTTAAAATGAACAAAACGATAAAATTTTGGGTTATATTATGCAGACATAACGGATAGAGGTTGCCACTACAGCAGACTATCGATTGTATCATCCACACTGTCGACACTCCCTTACACTATCGACAATGTTTATGTACACTATCGGTAGTCCCCTAAAAATTTAAACAAAGTTTTACATCTCTCCATAAGTTACAAAAATTGCGTACTCAAAATTTAAAGAAAATGATAATGGGTATAATATTTTGATTAGCAAAATAGCTAAAGGTATATCGAAATAATGCCTGCCTCTTGTTCCCAAGTCATTTATTCAGTTTTCTGATGGTTCCATAATAACTTTACCAATTTATTTGATCTTTCTCGTAGTACGTGCTCTTCTAGATCAATTATGCATACGGGTTTCACTTCAAATAACACATCTTGATCAACTAAAAGGTTAGAAAAGTCAATAACGTGTGAAGGATCTGGGATATACTTCCACAGCATCGATATGTAAAACATTGGATGGATGTTTGCCAACTGTGGTGGTATAGCCAATCGATAGGAATTTTGTCTTTCTCATTTAATAATTTAAAATGATCCGTTGTAGCAAAGGGATGACTTTTCATTTTTTCCACAACGTTTGACTCCCTTTTTTAGCGACACCTTGAGAAACACATGAGCTCCTTCTTCGAACTCCAATGGTCGTCATTATCGGTCAACGTAACTGTTTTGTTGGCTTCGAGCAATTTCCAACAGTTGACGTATAAGCTTTACCTTCTCAGCCATCTCTCAAACTAAGTTTGGGCTTATCAAGGCAATGTCTCCTTTCTCAATCCAACACACATGTGATTTGCACGATCTTCCATATAAAGCCTCATAGGGGGCCATTTCTAGACTGGAGGATAATTATTATTATATGCAAATTATATCAAGGGAATGTGATCTTCCCAACTACCGCTGAAATTCAAGATATATGCTATTAATATGTTCTCGTGAGTTTGAATCATCCTTTCAGATTGTTCGTTCGTCTGCAGGTGGAATGTTGTAGTCATAGATAGCTTCATACCTAAGGCTTTATATAGACTGTTCTAAAATTGAGATGTCAAGATACTGTCTTTGTTTGATATTATTGATACCAATATTCCATGTAGTCATATAATTTCTCGTAAATACTGATGGGAAAGTATCTCTACTAAATCAATCCCCTGTATAGGCAGAAAATGTGCCGACTTGGTCATCCTGTCCACAATCACTCAAATAGAATCATTCCTCCTACAAGTCTTAGGCAGTCCATAGTAATCATTTCTTATTTCTAGGTTGGTACCTCCAGTTATTGTAACAATCCCTTAGGTCGCTGATTTTCCATCTTGATTTGCTGGTAAGTTAAGCATTTCTCTTCAGCTGCCAAAAATGTCTGTTGATATCATAATAATTCTTATTTTTGCCAAGATATACTGCAAGTCGAGAGTGAAGTAACTCGTGCAACACTTCTTCCCTCATGGATGCAGGCATGAACACAATGTTTAATTTGGATGCTTGAGTTCTTCTTTATCTCTAATACTCCATGTCTATGATCCTTCCTCTGCTTTCTTCAATACTTTATGACACTAATCATTATTACGCTGAGCTTCCATTACTTTCCTATTGAAAGTTGGTTTTACCAATAAAGAATATAGGGTGGCGTGTCCTTCTGCTTCCACTATTTCCAACCCAAAGTAGCCTTATATCTGTAACATTTCTCATTTATTTATGGCAAGACATGCCAATATACATCTGATTTTTCGACTCAATGCATTCACTATCACGTTGTCCTTCCCCGGGTAATACTGAAGATTGTAGTCATATTGATCGAGATACTCCATCCAACGTCATTCTCAAAGGTTTAAATCCCATTGTGTGAAGATATACTTCAAACTCTTGTGATAAAAAAGACTTCAAACCTTTTTCCATACAAGAAATGCCTACAATCTTCAAAGCGAAGACCACCAATTTGAGATCATAAGTGGGGTAATTCTGCTCATGGTTCTTTAATTGTTGAGATGCGTAAGCTAGTACTCTTTTGGTTTGCAATACGACACCTCCTAGATGATAAGGATTGCAGTTATAGTTAACTACCTCTTCAATTCTTGAAATGAATGCCCATACTTCTCGTCCCACTCAAACTTAATCCCCTTTTGAGTAAAACAAGTTAATGGGATTGCTAAATGAGAAAAATCTTGACCAAATTGATGACTATAGCCAGATAGGCCAAGAAAACTATGAATCTTGAACATATAATTTAGTCTTTCCCATGTAGATACAACATCAACTTTCTTTTCATCTATCAATACTCCTACATCTGAGACAATGCGCCCTAATAATTTTACTCTAGATAACCAAAACTCACATTTCGAAAGTTTGGATAGATTTGGTGTTTTCGGAGAGTAGATACCACTATTCACAAATGCTTTCAGTACTCTTTTTTTATGATGAATACATGAAGATATCATCATTGAACACAACCGAACTTGTAAAGATAAGTGGTAAAGACTCGATTCATCAGGTTCATGAATATAGATAGAGCATTCGTCAGTTAGAACAGCATAACCCAAAACTCATAGTGACCATAGTGTGTATAAATGAGAGTTTTCAGAATGTCTTCTTTATGGATGTGCAGTTGATGATATCCCATCCGGAGGTCAATCTAGGAAAAATATTTCGAGCCTCTCAGTTGATTGAGTAAATCATCAATTCTTAAAAGTGGATACTTATATTATTGATGGTTACTCTATTTAGTTTTCGATAGTTGATGCACAAACACATAGATACGTCTTTCTTCTGAACAAATAGTGCCGAAGCACCCCAAGGTAATACACTAAGTCATAAAAATCCTTTCTTCTATAAATTCTCCAATTGTATATTAAATTCTTTCAATTTTGTTGGGGCCATATGGTATAGAGCGATAGATATAGGAACAATACCAAGAACAAGGTCAATGGCAAATTCCATTTCACATAGAGGTGGAAGCCCACAAAAATCATCAGTAAATACATCTGGAAATTTGGATACTAATTGGGGTAATTCAATACACGAAATAACATTTTCGAATATAGAAATGCTAGCTAGAAAACAGCTAGGATGGCCTTTTATTTACTACCCTGGAAGGTTCAGTGACCCGTATTCCTCCAAAAAGTGCATGCGTACACCCGAAAGAGTCAATAGAGTTACTCATCTACAGTTCTAATTAATAATGGCTTGGTAACACACTAGCCAGTCCATTCCCAAAATGATATCAATGCCACTCATATCCAATTTAGTTTCTGCCACCTCTGAACGTATCGTCGCCTTTAGTATCTCTTTATACGTATTGTAACAATTTGAAGCCAAAGTTATTTAAATAGAAGGGCATAGAACTAACTCGAATCTCCTAATGGTTACTTTTCTATTGATTCCATCTCTGGTCTGAATTGGAAATATATTTAGAACTTTTGTGTATACTGTTCAACCATTTGATTTCTTTGTATTAACTCCATAAATTCTTTTCTTTTCTCTTTTCTTCAAATATTGAGAAAGTAAATTCCAAGAAATATTTCCTTAATGTAGCTCAAGGTTAAATTTTGTAAATTCAAGGTCGTTGTACGTCCCGTCCAACATTCGTCTACCTTATATTTTAAATAGAAAGGAGTTGTTTTCACCTTCATGGTGTCATCCCCGATTAACAGTGTCTTGAAGTATTTCACCATCTCTCCTAGCCATCGGTATACTACTATAGGGTTTGCTCTACCATGGAATACAGGTGCATTCATTTATCCCAGTTTTAATGTGCCCATTCAATTAGAGTTTGTTTATCACTTCTACTTTTAGGTCGATATGTCATAATGTCCATTATAATGTGTGCCATCTATTGTGTGGCGTGCTGTAACAATTGGTAAAAATTCCCAACATTAATATTTAGAGGGTTAAGACTTGAGCCACTGATGTGTAGGGTTGCATGGGAAATTTATGTCTCAGTCTGAGAGGGGGGATTTTTCCCCATCAGTCATTTCCTCTTCAAATTCCTCAACCCTTGTCATCCAGTTGTGAGGTGGGATTACCTATAGGTAGAGCCTGCTATCTCGGTAAGTTGGCAATGGTTCTATTATGAAAGTGTGCTTTTGGAGGTATACCCTCCAAATGAAGTCCTTCTTCAAAAAGGCTTCCGTCATATGAATCGTTAAAGGTATATTGTCTCTCTATAATCTAAATTTACAAAGGGGTATAATCAAATGCTTAGCCATTCTAAGTTAAGACTATGTTTATGTATATATATACGTATACACTCATACCATTCAAACACAATTAGCATCCAAAAAACACCGGCAACTTAGTGACTTGCTTTTGTCCACAATTAATTGTCCACAATTACACCTCCATTGTAGACTAACAATGCATCCCCTACCATTCTATTACAGGTTTAAAAGTCAACTAGGGTTATCACCGAGTTGCCGCTCACAATCAACAATACATGCAAACTACTATATCCTTAAACAAATACTATAGCATACTTTATTTATTCACTTTATCTTAATCAAATTGATACACTTAATATACTAAGGTGTCGCCATAGACACCATTAGAAAATTTTTATCATCCATCTCTAAATCACTCTTCATTCTTCCTATCTACATGTATGTACCAATCCCAACTTGATAAGGATTTTCAAAACCTAGTTAGCTCGATACCATCCTGTCATGCACCAGGATCCCGAGGGACCTAGGCATGTGAGTTTTAGAAAAATAATACATTATTTCACACCATAGGCCTCAACCAAAAGCTACCCGGAATGCTCAATCCTTACAATGCAACAACATAATTTGAATATATTTACAACCAGAGTCTCATATTATAAAATACCTACCTTACAGAGTTTACGAGCTGTTAAGAATGTGATTTAATGAAAAAAGGTTAGCTCGATTTACAAAATGTATATTACAAAATTTACTTGCTTCCGAAGCTTTAAACATAATAATTAATATTATAAATAGTCTTCATACAAACTATGTCAGGATATTCCCTGTTCAGACTCCGACAGGAAGCAACTTTAACTTCTCCATAAGTAAATATGCATAAGCACGATGGGCGCCTTCTTCTTGAGTTGTACGATTTGACAAGTAAAACGACAAACATGATTAGCGACAAAAAATATTCAATACGATAAATAATGCACAAAAGAAACATACTTAGCACCGAAATTCACAAATCTCAACACACAAAGTTTTCATATGCATAAAAATTCATATATTGTTTACTCGAGTGTAATATTGTATTGGTAAACATGCATATTTTATAACAAGTATCCCAAGATTTGATATATATAGATTTTGGTTGGGTGCCACATCCTTGCCTTGAACCTCTCGTGAGGCCTAACCAAATATCAACACATAGAGGGGCAGTTTCTGGATCCCCAATAAAATGCTCAATATTCCACATTAATTTTCAAAAGTTCATAGAAGCCTATCATGGCTCTAAATCATATTTCAATAGATTATATTCAGTGAACCAAGGTATGTTTCCCAACAAATATTACCATTTTCACTAATACTCAACACGTTAAAAATTTCCCATAATTTCTTTCGTAGCAAATTCATAATCAACATATTTTCCTTAGTCTTTCACACTGCTATTTCTTATACAAAATTTTCATATAAGCTTACAAATTCACTTCATATCATATTTCCCCACAACAAAGAGAAATATATACCAAAAATTAGCAAATAATGTCACATATAATGATAAAATATTTATCATAGGGCCTATTTCCCGCAATTAATCCACACCTGTTTGAAAATAGCATATAAGCTCTGAAAAAAGGAGCAAAAGATAGGGACACATGACTCTCCCTTCAAGAAACTCACTAAAAAAATGTTGAAAATTATAACGCCCCATTATTCTAAACAACAATACTATCATACAACAAGTTCTAAATAGTGTTTGAAATTACAAATCTAATCCAGAAATGTCTTAATATCATCTTTTATGACCGTAAAATAATACAAATACAAATGTCTAGGAATGAAAATACAAATAAAACAATTTAAAGATAGGTATGTTATGACCATTCTCGAAGAAGCTCCAACTTGTCCTAACTCAAGGTTCTTAGTTTCTAGTTCCCGATTCTGCTTGTCATGTTCATGCAAAAGAAAGTGGAGAAATAACCAAGTAGGTATGATCAGAAATGTGTATCCAATCTATCGACTTAATGACTATACAATACACGATGTATCGAAGCAGGAATATAAATCATGCTAATGAAACCAATATCAATTAAACATGTATATAAACGAAAAATAATACATGAATCTAATACAAGT
>MKEJ01067011.1:0-12095 GCA_001753735.1 Embelia ribes | reverse complement strand
TATTTATCCATAACAAAATAAAATTAGGTTTTCAATTCTTTTTTATTTTTTGAATTTTTCATATGCACTTGGATATTTATTATAAGACATATTATGACTAATATATAAAACTTTTTATGCAAATAAAACACTATGCGATATGATTATCTATTTATCCATAACAAAATTAAAAATTGCATAATATATAAAAAATATATATTAGAAATATAAAAACTGTTTATTTGGATTTATTAGCGGAAAATAATTTAATGTTTTGTAAGTACTTTGTTTTTATTATATAGAGCCAAAAAACTTAGAAGATTGCTTGAACAAAAATATATAGAAAGAGACAATATTATAAAAAATATACAGCTAGTTAGGGAGTAGATAACATTAAATTAGGAAATGTATTATAAAATTAATTACTAAGCAATTTATGAAAAATAAGGCTTTTATGATATTTTTTAAAATACTAATTAAATGACGGAGCAAAATTTTAACTTTTAGACCTTATTAAGAAATATTATTTCCATTCAAATATATATTATTTATTTTAATATATATATTCAAAATATTTAAAAATTTGCAAAGCAAGTACCTTGCATGTTTTATTAAAGATCCGTCCCCTTGGCTTGTATCCACATTGTTTTTTAAAGATGGTACTGAATTGTGAAATACAGAATTTTCCTCTATGCTTTGTATACATTCTTTATCAGAGTTATAATAGTATTTGAAACCATATAATCATAATTATCACTACTTTCGTATTTTAATCTGAAAACTTTGGATCATTGCTGTTGTAGTTGAAATTAGAGGAACTAAATATAATTCTATTTGAAACTACAGGGATCAAGGGCACAGTTAACACTTAATTAGAGAATAACCGGTTTAATATGATTTTATTGTGAAAATACATTCTCAAAAATTAGGAATAATATGTAAAATAATGATTTAATTCCTAATAATATTTCACTTATTATTTTAATTATTTTTTATAAAATTTTAAATAAAAATGGCTAAAAATATGAATTATACATATATGAAACGAAATATGTAAAAAATATAGGTATATTTTTATTACGCTGTACACTTGTACATTTATTCGAAGACGAATTTATTTTTTTAATTAGACGTACATACGAGTTAGTTGGGTGCAATCCGAAAGGATCCGACCCGGAGCAAGTTGGGTATAACCCATTCGGCTCCGTAATAGGGTTTTGAGTGCCCAAAAACCCATATACACAGAGAGAGAGAGAGAGAGAGAGAGAGAGAGAGATTCAGCTGCTTCCGCTTCTAATGGCTTTTCTTTTCCAAAAATTTCAGGAGGTATTTTATCCCATATATATAATCATGCTGAAGTTTGAGCTCTACCAATTTTTCACCTAATTATTTTGTGATCTATTCGTTTTGCTGCCCGTTTCATCATTTCTTTGAATTATGGAACAATTTTTTTTGGGTTCATTTGTTTCTATCTTAAAAAGATTATCTTTTTGCTTCGGAGATGCCCATACCACATTCCCTATACTTTAATCCATATAACTCAAAACTCTAATATAGAGACTTAAATATTGGGGATGCCCGTATCACATTCCATTTACTGTTATTGTTGATTAATAGTGGGGATCACTTTAACAAATCCCCTATTATTAGTTGATTAAATACAGGCGTGGACCCAGTATTAAAATGTGGGGTGCTGAACGTGGCATAAACTGTTATACGGGGGCTAATGGTCATAATTTTTTTTTGGAGGGGTGGATTTTTTTGAATTATTATAGGCCCAACAAATTCATAGATCCGTCCCTGATTAAATAGCATTAGATACGCTACTATGTGCATCCCTAAAACTTAATTCCTAAAATTTAGTATAGAGGTATTGAGTGACTGGTGGGAATACCCTTATCTGAAAAGAAAAGAAAAATTCTCGCCATTTGTATCTATTGAATTCATTAGTTGGCCAACAACTAAGTTGATATTTCTGAGAAATTACTGTAATTTATAAGGATTTATGTTAGATGAAGACATAATGGAATAAGAGATCATAATTCCCTCAAACGGAAAATTCTTTGCATTGAAAAGTTGTACCCAAAATATATCTTCAAAATTTTAGGCTGTTGGATCGTGTTTAAAATGATACTCCAGATTTTTCATGATTCTTATTTGGTATAATCTGTTGTGACTTGGGACCCATTGCATTTACTCATCTTTCAAGTGTATAGCCCTCGTTGGTGGGGGACTGGGAAGGAGGGACACTCCAAAATGGGTGTTGTGTCCATGTTTGTGTCCGTGTTTGACACTCATCGGACTCACATATTCCATGGACACTTTAAAATTCGTGTCTGACACTCCATGTGGTGAGTCCAAAATATTAAGTAATTATTTAAATTTTGGACACGCGGTGGACTCATTTTGGACTTACCGTGAACACACCTGAATCAATTCATAATTCTTTTCTATTTCGTGGTCACTACTTTTTTCACACTTAGTTATACATTTTGGTGTTTAAACAAATCATGATTTAATAGTTGTTTAGTCCTTTTGTGCATGATATGTTTATGGGTTTTTGGATAACTGATACACATTAGTAAAGTGTACCAGATTACGATATGATGTTATTGCTTAGTTGCTATTTTGTTAAAATTCAAAAATTAATACTATTGTTCACTGGTAGTACTTATCTATTACTTGTTTTGTTAATTTCTACTAATATTCAAGTCATAGAAGTGATTATAAAAATAAAAAAAAGTGTTGAATCCTCGCTGCATCTGGAAATTTTTAGTAGTTGTCGCATTTGTGTCCGAATCCATATCCGTGTCTTAATCTATTCTTCTTAGCCTGTAGGAAGTATACTTTTAGTGCTTTTGGCTATGGTACATGCACTTCTCATTGAGGTCCATATATTGGTTCAGGGTTTATTTGAAGGTTTAAAAGCCTATCGAAAAGAAGATGGTACTATTTTGTTGTTCCGTCCCGAGGAAAATGCATTACGGATGAAGAATGGTGCAGAGAGAATGTGCATGCCTTCACCAACAGTTGATCAGTTTGTAGAGGCTGTGAAAGCCACTGTTTTAGCAAATAAAAGATGGGTAATATATCATGCAACCCAAATTTTGCAATGGGCCATGTAGTGGGCTGTTGAATTAATATGTTATTTGTATTGTTTCAGGTTCCTCCTCCCGGTAAAGGTTCCTTATATATAAGGCCATTACTTATGGGTAGTGGAGCAGTTCTTGGTCTCGCACCATCTCCTGAATACACCTTTCTGATTTACGTTTCACCTGTTGGGAACTATTTCAAGGTCAGTTATTAGATGCATTTTTTTTATTCAATGCTTCATGAAACAAAATCTCTGCTTTTCTCTCTCTCTTTTTTTTGGAATATTTTGAGTCAACTAATACACATCACTTGTAGAACTTGCCCATGTTCTTCTTTTAAGCTGTATGAGCTTTTTTTTTAATTTGTTATTATGTGTCTCCTTTTACCTGTTGGTGGTGATTTGTGGTATTTAATTCTCCTTTTTGGTTTGGGCTTGTATTCTTTCAGCATTCTCTTAGCCTTCGCATGTCAATTTTTCCAGGAAGGACTTGCACCAATTAATTTGATTGTTGAGACTGAAGTGCACCGAGCAACCCCTGGTGGTACTGGAGGTGTAAAGACTATAGGAAATTATGCATCGGTGAGCTTTTCTGAGCTTTTTTAATTTCTCTATCACAAGCTTTGCAAAATCTCAACAATATTGGAATACTGAACTGATACATGGTACAACAACAAGTGCGCCTAAAATGCATTAGGATAAGGATAAATTTCTATTCTTTACCTTTACTATGAGATATTCAAGAGAACTTCCCAAGACTAGTAAACTATGAGCATTCACATCAGTCTTTCTCATTTAATTTCTCAATCTCATTTTTTAGAAATCCATTTCTCTTACTAGAAATCACTATTTTAGAAATTGTACACACCAATCTTTTTATTTTTTTTCTAAAAAATAATTCAAATAATTATATCATATACTATATATAAAATATAAAAAATATTTTCCCTAATCATGATTTTTTTTTTTGGTTGCAAAAAAATATTTTGTTTAATAGTGAAAGTGTGGATTGTAGATTTTCCCATTGAGAAATTTACTGTAGTATTTTTATAAAGTTTTCTAGAAACTGAGAACAATAGAAATACTGATGTGGAGCATTTCTCAACTTCGATTTCTCAAATGAGAAATCAAAGAGGAGAAATCCTCCATATAGAAATACTGATGCGAATGCTCTTATCGTCCTTTTAAGCCCAACAAATAACAAATTAACCTCTTGGAGTATTAACGTACAAAAATATATTTGAGCTCTTTCGAGTGTACTGCTAGTAGGGTATAATACAAAAAGAAATAAAATAAAAATCAATAATAAGTGACAAATGAAATTCGTAAGGATATTTTGTTTTATGATTAGCATTAGATTCCCTAGCAAATATTATAGCAGAAGATAAAAGCTTCTCATGATGTGATAGTATACGAAAGTCATCATATTACCCACGACTCATAACATGAAAAATGTATTACCACATCAACTTCAACAAAAAGGAAAAAAGAACAACATGAATTTAAAGCGAGAACGTGGGCTTAAAATGTGGGGCTATGAAGAGTACACATGCGAATATCACTCTGTTACGACGAAAGCGTACATGTTTGATCACCGCATTAATTTATAATAACCTCAACAGAAACCAAAAGACAATGAAGCTTTTTTACGCTTAAAAAGTCCATTCGAGTATAGGTGCACTTATCTTCCTATACTGACATATGTCCGGTTCTTACTAGTGCTCCGTACGGCTTCAGTAACAAAATCTCGTAGGTTGGTCATATATCTCATCACAATTAGCTATTCAAAATGAGGCTATCTAACCATGATGAACATTCGTTCTGCATTATGGTCCTGGGAAAACATGGTTCCACCTAATTATTATAACATAAATAATCTATACATTCTCCTGATGCAAAATCCAAATAAGAACAATGCCAAAAAGTCCACATCAAGCTTAAAAAATCCAAACCCAAGCTGAGATCATTCCATCCGAACCCTAATGGTCCACATCACAGCTTAGACCTGGGATTTTGTTATGGACTTATGAAGTTTTTTATAAGACACCAACATGTTTATAGATTTGTTGGACTCTTTTGCATGTTCGTAAATTGTATTAACATTGTAAGCCTGAGCCAGTTTTGAGTTATGAGACTGGTTAGATGTTTTTTTGTGTCATCCTATCACTCTATTTGTTTTCCTATATTGGGTTGTGTTCCTCTTCCATCTTATGGGCATCAGTTCTAGAAATTCTTTTAGATTCTATATTTTCTAACACATGGTGCCAAACTACCAAAGTATCCATTTCTAGCATCACATAGTTCTTTTAAAGCAGTAATTTTATGGATAAAAAGGATATTTTATAATTTTATTCAAGTTTAGTTTTCCCATTTCTAGCAAGAATGTTTCTCAAAAAAATAAAACATATATCACAAGTCATATGGCACTCAGATGTTATGTTGATCAGAACTCGACACGTGTTGTTGACTGCTTGATATATACAGTAACTAGAGGGCTGAAATTCTAAAGATGCCAAAGGGAAAAACACATATAAAACGAATGAGAGTAAAGGCTACTATTTTGCAGCTGCTAGAACTTGTGACCAGGACAAAGAACTAGGAAACAATAACTTACATGGATATTGTAGGATAGAATGCCTATCCATGGGGAAAATGAAGTCCTGCATGGTCTCTCATGAGGACAAATAGGTATGAAAAAGTCTCACGAGGAAAAATAGGTATGAAAAAGTCTCTATTAAGCTAGTGAAAAAGAAGAATTTAGAAGAAAGAAAGAAAGAAAAGATTGATACGATAAGGCCAGGGATGAAAAGCGAGAAGATAGTTCCACTTTGTACATAGGTGTAGCAGACACTAAAGATAATTTCGCCAGTCATCATATGAAAGAAAATCCTTTGATTAAAAAAAATAAAAAATAAAAACAACTCCGTTGTATAGAACTATCTAGAAGAGCGTAGAACCAACAGTGTGGAGTAGGTATGAGCTAAAGAGCATTCACAACAGCCAACATGGGTTCCTCTCTAAGTATAAATTTTGTAGAGGACAACTAAAATAAAGACTCAACAGGCAATAAAAGAACATGTGTAACTATAAATTTTATGAATGGTTTTACAAAATCTTCCCAATCTCTATAACTTTGTAGAGCCACTGTAGCACCTATACCCAATTCACTGAATGCTGAACAAAACCCAAACATTACATCATTCTTGTCACTCTGTCCATCCAACTCTCTCTCTAGAGACTCCAAAGCCAGAGCTCTCTCTATCTGCGTGTGGGAAATTTCTACGGAGACTGTCTCTTTATCCCCTCTCTCTCTGATTGAGCCTCTCAATCAAATCCAATCTAAATATGTTTTCATCTTGAATCTGCTTTCTCAATTTTCCAAATCCGCTTTCACGTAATATTTTCTTTATTAGGCTTCATACTATGGAATATTCTTGATTTTTTTTTTCAATTGATCTGTCTCATGCTATTTGTGTTTTTCAAGAAGTGTATGCTTTTACACTTTTGGGTTTTCATTATCATAGCATGCCCTATATGTAATTAGGGTTTTGATTTTTCTTTTGTTCAAGTTCTGCCATTAGGGATTCCGTTTGTTGCTATTTTAGTTTTTAGATTTTAGTTTTTTAGACTTTTAAGAATTTTGGTTTGGGTTGAAAAAGCTTTAAATTTGTTTTTGAAATTTTTTGACTTTCATAAATTTGGTTTGGATGTTTCGAAAAATATTTGATAGTTGGAAAATATTAAAACAATGTCCTCTGAAAAACTTTTAAGTGGGTTTCATGAATTTTTCCTTCAATAAAACATGGTTAAAAAAAGTTGTATAGAGTATTTGTATAGGATTGATGTGTTGTTATTGTGAATAATATCTATTCAGAGCTTAGACAGCCACTTCGTGTAGCGAGAGTTGTAGAGGAGCCTATATAGGCTGCTGTGAATGCTCTAATTAAGGTGACCCTATAAACAGACGAGAGTATTTGACTGGATGATGCTTATTCGGAGTACAATTTGATGTAGATTGGATTAGCATTTCAACTCCAAAAGGAAACATCCATTAGAAGAAACTCCAAAGAAAACTTTAAAATCAATTAGCTTCAACATTTTCAGACTGATCAATCCATTGCACCAAAAAAAATAGCACAACACATGTATATGACACCATCCACCCTTGCTTGGTTCTGTACCATAAATTTTCTCTTACAAGAAATTTGTTCACTCAATCAACTCATGAAGGAATAGATTCTTGCAATTTTTGCGGGCCCACAAGAAATCGGTACGTTTTATTTACCAATGATACCAAAGTACTCATAAGTCATAACCAATGCTTATAACCATGCTATTTTCTCTACTTATAAAAAATGTTACTATTCCTGGTAGCCCAAACGAGCCCTTCCATAATACTAGTTTTAGACCTTACGACGAATTAAATCATAAAGTAGGAAATGTAAATGCATATAAATAAACACAAAACAGTATATCATATTACTAACCATGTAAATGATCCTCCAAAGATCCCAAGGGCATAAACTCGTAAACAAGAAGCCTTTGATCCCCATCGGCACAATAACCTATCAGATTCACAAGATTCGGATGGTGCAAAAGGCTAAGCATGAGAACCTCCACCAAGAACTCTCTATTCCCTTGAAGACCATTGCGATCGAGCTGCTTAACAGCAACAACCTGCATATATATTCATTTCTGAGAAAATCACAAACATCGTGATGACAATAAAATACAGTGCGATCATTGCATATGTACATGTAAGCAAACAAGGTTAAATGTTCAGAGGCAGTTTACGAGCAAACTGCAATCCCCTTGCAGTTGAAGTGTAAATGCTAAAGAAGAATTACTTTTAGCATAATCTTGGTAGCAGTGGCAGACCTATGATTTTTGGGTTGGGGGGCCGAGTGCTGATGTCGTATATAACGGTATAAATATTTTTTTTTTGTACCGTGCAGTAGGAATATTGACAAAAATTCAAAACTTATATGGATAATTTGTGAAAATTCCCAATGTCGGGGAAGTCCGGCCCTCCCCGCAAGGTGGCAGGCAGGGTCGGATCCATGGATATATTTTAGATACTTCCTATAGTTTTAAAGACATTTTAAAATAAGTTAAACATTAACACACTGAAATTCAAGAATTAGATGTTAACCCCTATAAAGAAAATCCCCCAATTTGGCCCTTTATCGCTGCAATCAAGCAACCACTGGCTTCTGGTTTTTGGTTGAGCTAATGGTAAAACTCAAATCTTTCTGCTTCCACATTTTCTAACACTCCGTAGATAATTTAGCAACAAAAAGAAAAATTAACCTATAGTTCACATGCAAATGCTTTTAGAAATTAGAATTCCGTTCCTTAAGCTTGACTGAATAGAACTGACCTGTCCTGTGCTCTCTAAGAGACCTTTATAAACACGCCCAAATCCACCTTCACCAAGAAGGCACTCACGCCTGAAGTTCTTTGTCGCAGCTGCAAGCTCGCGAAATGTAAAAGTCTGGGCAGCAATATGTGCCGTGGGCCCATCTTTTTGGTTTGTTGCCTCTTTCTTCTCAGAACCATTCCGGGATCTCGATTTGACTAAAAAGAACAACAAAACAAGGTTCAACAAATGTTAAAACAAAATAAGGAAGTTATACATTGTGTATTCTCCTAACTGCACGAAACCTGTAAGCGAGAAAAATTATCACTCCACATGTGTGTTGGCTTAATCGGTGGTTTATAATCCCATGGACACCATGTCTAACAAACCGAATTTTAAAATGCTTCAAATGATTTATTTAAATAGCACTTTGATCAAGAGTTAACCAACATCATACAAAATATTCACTTTATGAAATCACATTTTACCAAATTTCATATAAGGATTGCCACAACTTCTTGTCTGAATTTTTTTATCATTTCAGACTCATTTCCAACAATTAGCAACTTTAATAGCAAATTTATTATCCAAAAGGCAGAAATATGCTTCCACAAACGAAATCATTTTCTTGAGATGAATATAATGCGATCATTGCACAATACCATAATTACAGAAACATCCCTAATCAACAGGCGAAAATAACAGATATTCTAAACACAAGGCACTCGTAGAAAAAAGCCAAAAAAACAAAACTTCAACAAGCCTTTTTTCCCCCCTAAACAAGCCCATTAAGATACACACAAATCAGAATATTCCAACAACAACAAACAGAAAAACAAGCACACCACCTTTGAGTAATTCAAACATAGGATTATCTGGTTCTCCTTTTCAAAACAAGGAAAAAAATGTTGAACAAGCACACGACTTTTGAGTAATTCAAACAAAGGATTATCTGATATGTTGACCAAACTAACTCTGCTTGTAGAATATTTTAATGAAAATCATGGAAAATCCACAATCCAGAAAACACTTCTATAAAAAAAGTCCTAAATCAATAGACCAACTGAACATTCATTTCTAAGAAACCCACATCACAAAACGCTCATAGCAAATTACCCAAAAAAAAAAAACATAATCTAGCAAGCTCAAAAGAATGCCCAAAAATCAAAATCCAATTAAAAACCCAAAAACAAGAGCAAAACTTCAAGTAACAAATCCGAAAAGATAATTCCTTTTCTAAAATGAAGTGGTAAACTTCACCTGAACACAAAATGTAAGAAACCCGCATCACAAAACACTAATAGCAAGTAATCGAAAAAACACATATCTAGCAAGCTAGAAAGTATATCCACAAATAAAACCCAAAACCAAGCACATGACTTCAGAATAGCAAATCCAAAAAAATCATTTCCTTTTAAAAAAAAGGGAAATATGTTACCTGAACACAAAATCTAATAAACCCACATTACGAAGACTCATATCAAATAAACCTGAAAAACACAAAATCTAGAAACCTCAGTAGGACATCCAGAAATCAAAATCCAGTTAAAAACCCAAAAACAAGCACACAACTTCGTGGTAACAAATCCAAAAAAATCATTTCTTTCCTTGAAATAAAGGGGGAAATGTTAACATGAACACAAATCTAGGAAACAAAACAAAAGTAGCAAATAACCCCAAAACACAAAGTCTACGAAGCTCAATAGGATGCCCACAAATCAAAATCCAATTAAAACCCAAACACAAGCACACAAGCACACCGTTTGAGGGTGATCTAAATAAACCATTCTACTTCAAGACAAGGTAAAAAAATCTTGATTGAACTAGCTGATCTTACAATAGAAATAAACAAAACAATTTAATTTAATACACCGGCGATGTATGAATTTCGTACATCAGCAGCTTGGATGAAGTACAAGTGTGCATTTGTGATGGTTCCGCATACAAAAGGGGCACACGATTGTATATGAAATTATTACACGGATGGTGAATAAAGAAATTAAACTCTAAACAAAAATCTAGGAAAATCCCTATTTCAAAAAAACTCAACTACACTTGAAAATGCCCTAAATCAACAGATCAATAAGAAACCCCCGTCGCAAAAACTCAAATCAATAACCAATCTGAATAGGAAACCCACAAATCAAATTTTCCAATTAAAAAAAAAAAAGCACAACTTCAGAGTAGCAAATCCAAAAAGAAAAAAAAAAAACTTTTCTTTTTAAGAATAAATGGGCAAAATGTTACCTGAACTGACTCTGGTCACAGAAGATGGTTCCTTTGCAGCAGAGTTCTTCTTCACGGCTTCATTAACCCCATTTTCACCCTTGTTGGATGATCCAAAACAAGGAAAACACCCACCACCCATATTTCAAATCCAATCTAATCAAACCCCCCAAAAATCTCTCCCAATCTCTCTCTCTCTCTCTTTCTCTCTGTGCTCAAACCCTTTCAGCTATCACTGTCGTCACCACCTTGAACAAAAACCCAATCCCCAAAATTTCTCTCTATCTCTCTCATTTCCCTCTCTATAGAACTTTTACTGGGATTTTCTCAGCCTTTAGTCACTTATCAGTGAACCCAATAGGCTGAAGATCGAAAGAGCAGATCACCAAATCGAAGAAACTGATGGCTGAAGAGAAGGTAAAGATATACAAGCAAAATTATTATTTACACAAAAATACAAATGAGCATCTACCTAAGTGTGTAAATAATAGGGGTAAAAGTTAAATAAAAAGGGGGGTAACTGTAATATTCATAATTATAGGGGTAAAAGTTAAATAAAGCGAAACGTTTGTGATGGGGAATGAGGGCTTTTGGGTAAATAACTCTAATTTAGAAAGTGTGTAATTAAATATTATCGGAAGACACGAAAATGATTGTGTTTTGTTCGTAATATTCGGATTATTTACAGGAATGGTTCTCATAATTTCAGTCAATATTTGATTTTGTCTCCATAATTTCAAACTATGATAGTGATAGTCCCCAGTATTTAGAAAAACAATATATTTACTCTTTCTGCAGATACAGAGCATAAAATATCATGAAAATCATACCAAAAAATAACTAGAGTATTCACATTAATTTTTTCATCACCGAATTGAATCTAAAAATAATCTGAGGATTAGGATATAGAATAATATTTTAAAGCAAAACAATTGGATGTCCTTTAAAATTGATTTATCAATGAAAAAAGTTAATATAAATTGCTCCAATTATTAATGGATTAGAACCCCCTGGTCATTAAATTACTATGCAATTATTGGCCTCGAAACTTTAATAACCTTAGGTTTTAATATTGTAAAATACTACAAAAGAAATCTTAACTGCCACTTCTATTAAAATTTGGAGTTCAATCCAACATTCCCTAAATTTTGACAACTTATACAATTAATCAGATTGGTTTAACTTCTATTAGGTTTCAGTTCTAATTAAAGAAAAGTGATGTATATCGGTTCGGATCCATTTCCACATATCTTGGGATTGGAAAGAATCAAGAACCGATAGGAACTAGACAAACCAAGAACCAGCTAAATTTTAAGATAAATATGATTGAAACTTATTAGCATGTACTTACAATTATGTCAATTATTAATTAATAAAAAAATATATGCTTTGATTCAAACAATTGCATTATATTATATATATATATATATTATTTAATAC
>MKEJ01067009.1:0-13527 GCA_001753735.1 Embelia ribes | reverse complement strand
ATAGACTCGCGCAGAATAGGATCCAACCCTCCTTCGCCGCCTCATCCTTCCCCCGAAACCGGCTACTTGCCCATTTTGAAGGATATTGTTGTTAAAGGATCATGGAACATGACTCAATTTATAAAAAAAAAAAAAAAAGAGATGAAATTATGTATTGTTTCTATTATGCTGTTAATAATGTTTTTCTCCAAAATATTAATGTGATAAATTTAAGTAATTTATAAAGATAGTATTAATATTTTTCAAATTTTATTTAGATATAATATTATTTTTTGGTACTTGATTCTGTATATAATATTATTTGTAAAAATTAATGCCAAATAAAATTTTAAAAATACTGCAATGATTTTTATAAATTACTTAAATTTATTACACTAAATATTTTGAATAAAATAAAATATAATATAATTAACAGCACAGAAATAGCACCCTCGAAACAGTACAGAATTTCATTCCTAAAAAAATCATACTGAGGGTTTTTGATAGTTTCTATGATTCACCCAAAACCATTTTACTTATTTCCAGTAGATTGATCTGCAGGGAAATCTTTTTTGCTTTGTTAAAGAAGATATATTTTTTTCCGTACCATTAATTAAAAGAATGAGATTTTATATATATTTGTATGTAGAAATGTTTTACATGGCATTATATATTTCTCCATATGAATGCCATTTCTCCATATGAAAGAGAGAGAATAATTTTTTATTATAATATTAATTTTTCTTTTCTATTTATCATTATTCTCTCTCACACGTAACAGAAAATGTACAACAGTTTATAAGAGATTTCAACTTGCAATTATATATATAAAATCCTCTCCTTAATTAAATGCAATAAATGTCCTTAATTAAATGCAATAAATGCGTGAATATATAATTTTTTGTGTACATTGAGGGCCTTCGGTAGGGAAAGTAATAGCGACGATAGACAGTTTAAGAATTAGCATTTCAGTCCTCGACATTTAGCCGGCTAAACATATGCCCCCAATATTTGAAAAACAACATAGGTTCTCGAAATGAACAACAAAGCCAAAAATGCATAAACATAGAAAATACGTACCCGAGACACCGAGGTCGTATCCGAACAAAGCTCCTCCGACGGCCGCTATCACGCATGATGACACAACAATCAAGGTTATCCTGCCCCTGTCATGCTCTCCACCCCTGCTAGCTACCGCCATCGCCGACGACATTACTTACACCTATATATATATATATATCTATATATATATATGTATGTATGTATGTATATCCCCTTCGTATTCAACTACAACCTTCACAATGAGAATAAAAGCGAAAGACCTCAGTGGTTATTTATAGGTGAAGAAAATAGATGGATTTTCTACTTGATAACTAACAAAAATCATTATACCTTCTAAAAGTGATAAGAGAAAGAATTTGATGCTAATACTCCACCAAATTCTCAAATTTGAAGGTGTGAAAATGAGAATAAATCTTGAGGTAGTGGCAGGCACCTTTACAAATGGGTGGGTCATTTACAGTAAACAATAACACGTCATTTGTTTATATAGTGAAATAATAAAACAAGTGTGGAAGGGTTTATAAAACTTTTTAGCTGTCAAAAGCAAGGATTGAGATGGCTAGGGACAAAGCTATTGGTGTGGTAGCGTGGAATTTAATTTTTTTTTTTCAAAATTTTTTAGCGTAAAAAATAAAAATCTTAGTGTTTTATCTATAATTTTAATATAATTTTGTAATGTTTTTCTTATACTCCTTTTGTCGTAATGTTTTAATAGTTTTGTATTACTTTCTAATCCGTTTCTAAATGTAGTCCAGTTTCTATTTTAAAAAGGTGGTTGAAAAGTCACTTTGTTAAATTGTTCTTATTTATTATAATCATTTAATTATTCAATTCCTCATGAATTGTATAAAATAGATAATATTAATATAGGAAAGAGAGTAAAAATATATTAGATATTAATACTAATTGATTTTTTTCAAATTTTGTGAAAAAAAAAAATAAGACTATTAAAATTGAACAGAGGAGTGTAATTTAGGCATCTAATGAATTTCATAACTATGGGTCGTAATAACCAATTTCATCACCGGAAATCACATACAAATTGGCTTTTAATAATCTTGGGCGTGATCACTAATTTTTCTAAAAAAACAAACAGCAACCACAAAATCAACTAAGGGTTTGCTTGGTTACAATTTTTAAATAAATAATTTATTTTATTTTTAATTAAGAAAAAAAATATATGTATCTAACTTAAAGCTAGCAGTTTTTTTATGCCAAAATAATGGATAAGTACAACTTAAAAGCTGGATAATCAAATTTTGTCTAATTTTTAAACAAAATTCAGAAATTAAATTGATTGTTTCCCCAAATTTCAATTACTAGAATCCAAATCAAATTAAAAGATTACTTGTGCAAACCGTTTTTATTTAGGGTAATTCTAGTAGGGCTATACTGTTTGTTATCATTATTATATTTTTATCACTTTCTATGGACATTGCAAAATCAAATTTGACAGAGTCGAATGTAATAAAAATATTCGATTTTGGTAAAATCGAAAATCGATTATATTCTTCGATTTTACCAGAGTCGAATGCATTCAGTACATTCGGCTATGCCCAAATCGATCCTATGTGATGCATTGTTAAAAAAAAAAATTCAAAACATAAATTGGTATGGATTGCAAATTGTGTAGGTCCATTTATAATGGATTATTTGGCTTCTCTCTCTAAATATCAAGAGATAAAAGTTAGGTCATAGGTTAGCGATGCCTTCACACTTGATGTCAGCATGACGACAGAAAATTTTATATGAAGATATCAACATCAATTTATTAAACTTAATTTTTATAGTCATAATTCTCAGTGTTATCCTTAAATTTATAATTTTACTGAAAAAAAATTTATATGCAATTTTGATCATCCGATTAATTTTATACTTAATTGTCCCGAAGGTGACCAATTTAATAACTGGAGGCACATACAAAGCAGCTCCTAACTATCTTTAGGTGCGAGTAATTAAATAAAGCCAACAAACTAAAGAAACAAATACAAACGACAGTACCGAGAAAACTCTCAATTGTTTTTACTCTATAAATGATAGTCTCATTTTTTTTTTTTTTCGGATGTCAAAAAAAAAATACCCCTTTTCAAAATTTGAATGTCCAATTATTATAAATTTAAGTAAATTATTACTATTACCATTCATATTCATTAGTGATAAGAATAAATAAAATTTGATATGTTCTTATTTGATCTTTTGTACTTCATTCATATTTTGAAATTTTATTATTTTTATTTTTATCTAAAATTATGCACTAATCAAATTGAAACTACAATTTGATTTTCAATTTGATTTGTGTAGGGAGAGAATAAGTGATCTTTGGCCTCTCCTCCCATATATAAAAAACAATAATTATAAGGTTAGGAGAGCGATACCATCACGGCTAATAATTATGGATTGAAATTCTATGCAATTGGAATAGTGTTGATTTGTTCTATTATTAACAAAAAATAAATTTTATTTTATTTTTTTTTGCAAAATAATTAGTACGATAAATTTAAGTAATTTATAAAGATCCCAGAACAATTTTTCAAAATTTATTTAGAGATAAAAAATAAAATAATATGTTACGATGCCAAATTATGTACATAATATTATTTGTATAAATTAATGCCAAATAAATTTTGAAAAATATAAATTTAGCACACTAATCATTTTACAGAAAAAAAAAATAATTTTTTTAATAATAGTACAAAATAGCACTGTTTCAACAGTTTAGAATTCAAATCCAATAATTATCAGGTTAGGAGAACGATAACATCATGGCTAATGAGTCTGTTTTTTTATAACAACTTAGTTTAATTTTGAAGCATTGCTATTGAAAAGATCGGCATATCTAAAAAATTCATTTAGTAATTCGAGAAATTTAATATTTTATATGAGGACATCGACATCAACTTTTTGAATTTTATTACAATAACTTGAAATTTTTAATATTTTGCCGGTAAGACAGTGATTCCGCCTCATAATTCGCACAAAATAACAAAAAACAACAACGACAAATTCCAACAAACTATGCAACATGAACAAAATACATAAAGACAATAAATTGAAAGAAACACATATATTGCGGATATTCCCATTATTTAATTACAACTAGATTAAATTATCAGAAATTTCCAACTCATCAACGGAATAACCAAGCATTTTGCTCGAGACTACCCAAGATAAACACCTATGAGGTTTAAATTCATATTGAATCTCACTACCATTTTCTTCCTAAAAACTAAATAAATATCTCATAATTGTTTTTAGTCTCACAAAAATAAGAAAAACTGATCTATTATACCCAAGACATGTTCTAAGAATGTTAATTACATGGAATACAAAAGGGAACGTAGGGAAAATATGAAAGATAACTTTTAAAACCTACATAAAGAAAACCATGAATTGGAGATGGGATAGATACCTGATCTATTAGTGTGTGGTCCGTGCATTGAGCGTAGCTATATATAAACTTATTCATTTGATATAAATTGAATTAAAATATTTCTTAAAATCATTTTATTAAAATATATTTGGGTAAATTACACTTTGCCTCTTTGAGGTATCTGGAAATTTCAATTTACCCTGTGAGGTTTCTAAAATTGCAGTTTGCTTCCTCAAAGTTTAATTCTAGCAAAAGTCAACCCTTGAGTCAAATCAAGACATACCATATTTATAAGAACATTCCAAAATACCCCTATCAATAAAATATTAAAAAATTCCAATTATTCATTCTCTGTCTATATTTTTCTCTCAGCTCATATAATATTGTATGAATAGTCAACATCCACACCCCACGCATTGCCCCACAGGCTGTTGTTACCACAATTATCAAATATCACCAGAGAAATTCTATAAAAATCAAATCAAAGTTAATCCTAAATCAAAATCAAACCAAATTAAAAATCAAACTCATTCAAAACCTTATCTCTAAAATCATCCAAAGCCTAATTCAGATTAAAGACAGTTTGAAGATCATCTAACCACAATTTTAAAATCAAACCCACCTACTCACAAATTCGGAAACAAAAATAAAAATCAAAGGATTAATTTTACAGTAAACAATAAAGGAAGAGGGAGAGAGAGGAAAAAGAAAGTTAAGGAAAATAGATGAAAAGAAAGGAAAAGAGAGGAAGAAGAGACACAATAGCCTATCTGTATGTTTCTTTTTTGTCTTGTTTCCTTAGTTTTAGTAAGGGCAATAAGGTCATTGCTTAAATTTGGAAGGTAAAGTGTAAATTCAGAAAGCTTAGTGGGTAAAGTGAAATTGTCAAATATCTGATGGGGGCAAAGTGTAATTTACCCTTTTATTGAATTAAAATAGACTAAGTAATTTCATACATGTTTTTCTTATGTATTTGAAGATTAATTTTAGCAACCTGTAAAGTTTGTAGAACCATTGCTAGCATCACAATTTTGCAATCCCAAATTTGTTAATTTAAAATTTGCAGAACCACTACTTTATAGTTTTTAGCAACCTATAAAGTTTGTTGAACCACTACATTCGTAATTTAAAATCACAAATTTGTTGATCTTACTTGCATCAAAACAAATACATAGCCAACTTTTTACTTTTTCTTCTTTGTGGAACAAGAAAAATATAAATCGTCATCATGATTTTTCATTTTATCTCTTCATTTACTTCCAACAGGAATATATATATATATATATATATATAACTTCGGTTAAATAAATAAAGGAATATAAGAAAAAACAAAATTAAAGAGGTAGAGATAAGAGGATAAGAGGTAGAGATAAGAGGTAGAGACAAAATCTAGGCCCAAAACCGTGTTCACTTATAAAAATAAATCACACAATCTGAAAATAACTATTATATAAATAATTTAATACTGATTATAAACAATAGCAACTGTTCCTGATTTTGGCATTTTCTAATCAAAATCTCATTTTCAAAACATATAGATGCACATGATTAATGTTACTATATACTTCACATTAGTGCATGAATTTAGAAGTTCAAGGGGCTATGATTAAATATATATGTGAAAATGATCTATAATATTTTCTTCTTCTCCTTTTTTTTCTTATCAGATAATGTGATTGTGGCCCAAAATTTGAATGGAAACTCAGATTTCAATATATGAATTATGTGAGTTGATGACAGAATTTTATTTTATTTTATTTTTTTTATTTTTATTTTTTTTATTATTTATTGCTCTGATATAATACTTTATATGGTTTGATGATATTGGACGATTATTTTTTTCCCCAACAATCTCACAATGTGGTTGTCCGTTGGACCTACTCTTATAAAGAAAAATTAAAATGCATCTTGTTCATTAATCTATCCATCATTGAATCCAAAAACCAAAACAAATCCGTTTTAAGCAATAATGACTAATGGATAATCTTTGAACCAAAAAAACCCGATAGAAACAAATTTTCTATGGTGTTTCTTAAGGCTGGGTAGTGACAGTGTGATTTTTTTTTCTTAATCCAAAATAGAGATGAATATATTTATTTATTAAGGCAGTAAAGATTAATTCTATTTTATTTTCCATTCACATGATTTTTATTTCAGTAATTTTGACTGTATAGATGTTGATATTTTGTATGATATTGTAATGTGATGCCACAATATATACATATGAATTACTATTTCATAACATGATGAAATTTTCATGCTAGACTCAATGTTATTTAACCAAATAAACAACCCCAATATTTACCACTAAAACAGTTATTCAACAAATTTTTTTTCTCAAGATAATGTGAAATGCATATCATGTCATATAGATAAAAGAAAATAATATTATTAGCCCATGTATTCATCGGTAATACGTTAAATCATCTACATAATGAAAAACTTATGATTTATTGAATTACTTTCAAATGTTAACACTCAATGGTAAGAGAAAATAAAGATACCTGAATTAATAATGATTGAGCTCGTTGATATGGGCAATATGGAAGGGTGGTGTCTAATTCTAAAAAAAATAGAATTGGGATGTGAGATAAAATACAAGTCATAGAAATAGAATTTTTTATATATAATTACAAAAATATCCTTATAATTTTTTATTATAAGATTCTGGTTATGTGGTATGTCTTTTGTCTCCTATTCTAATTCTATTTTTTTTTAGTTAGACACCTCCCTCCCGGGTATTATACAAATGTTGGGAATAGCGATCAAATACTCAAATCCGTTCCTAAATCGTAATGGAAATAAATAATAAATATGACCCAAATATAAAAATACGATAATCAACCACATGAACAAAAATATAAATATGTAAAAGATATCGAAATTTAATGTAGAAAAAATCTCTCCAAATCGAGAGTGAAAAACTCACGGAGCTATACACTCACAAAATTAATCAACTAACCAATAGAGGGAATAGAAGTCAAACCACCTCGTGTATAGGCGAGAGATATCAATCTTAAAAGATACCAGAGCAAAACACAAAATAAAGTAGTAGAGAATATCATAACAAGAATATCGATGCCTAACGGATAACCCAAAAATCACTGATCAATCTTCAAATCACCAATAATATATATATGGCCAATTCCCGATAATAACACATTATCTCCTCCAACCCTTAATCTATAATACTCTAAAATAATTTTCCTATTTTAATATAATTATTAATTATCAAAAATACTTATATTTTTATAGAAAGTAAAAGTGCTAAATCAACAAAGCCGTACCAAGAAGACCAAAGAAGCCGCCGCTGCACAAGTCTTCTGACACGGCATACACAGAAACAATAAAAGTCTTCATGTATGCAATGGACTGTATTTTGGTGGAATGCTTAACTAAGAAATGAGGTGTAAGAGTTTCTACAGCAAGAAACTAGGCTTTTGTGAGTAATATGTACTTTTAAAATTTTTTAAAGATATTATTCTTTGTTATAATAATATAATAGTAATATTAAAATAATAATTAAGAATTGAGAAGAAAAGATCCTTGCAATGGAAGAGAAAAGTGTAAGAAGCTTTATTTGAGATTTCTACTGATGCCGCGTATAAAAAAAATATAATGAGATTCTTAAATCAAATCATTGGAATGCACATGCTACTAATAAACCCTTAACAAAATTATGCAGTTGTTCCATGAAAATGTGCCTAATAAGCAAATAAGGATAATCAGTCCAAATTTGGACAAGAAAGTTTCTTTAACTTTCAAACAAGGACACCAACACCAAACTTGGATATATCAGTCCTCTTAGTTGAAGATATATCCAAAAAATCTTCCCCTACCGACAAGTAGGAAAGATATGTGTCAGTCATGACACTAAATAAATCACCGAAATTGGCTATTTTATCCTCAAGCTCCAACAACTCTCAAAATTAGTTTTCTTCAACTAAGCACCAACAACTCACAAACGTTGATTTTTGTCACCAAGCACCAACAACTTGGAAAGTTGGTTTTCATCAAACGAGTACCAACAACTCGTCAAGTTGCTCCCGAAACACTAACAAGGTGGCCTAGCATAAGAGGTCGTGTAACACCTATCAACTATTCCGTGAGGCAACAACATCTTCAAAACTCTAGCAAATAAGCAGCCAACAATGTTCTTACGGGGCAATCTCTTTCACATCCCAATCTTCATTTGTTCCACCAAAGTAACACTTAGTCCAATAGCAAATGAAAAATCAACAAGTGAACAAAAATCATTCGAAGTACAAATAACGGTCTCTGTAGGCTCATCAACAAATCTCAGAACAACCCCTTCAATTTTTGAATGATCCTCGATGAATCGTACCCACCATCACCACGTGATCCTACATCCATTGCCAAACCCAAGTGCACGGAGCCTAGTACACTTGCTACCTCTGTAGGTCCAAACGAAATCTTCCTCGCCATATTACCAAGACTACAAGGAACCTTAAAATGACCATTGCTAACCACGAAACTACCCATCCGTACTACAAAAAAGTTAGAGTGTCTAAAACTACAAGTAACTACCATCAAACCCTTGGTAAGTTTCCAACTCTCCCCCAAGAACATTTTGCAATAGCCATTATTGGCTAACCGACCTACGGAAAGAATGTTGAAGCCAATGTCAGGAACATGCTTCATATTACTCAATACTAACCCAGTACCATTATTAGTCAATAAATTAGCATCGCCTATACCCATAACCTTGGATAGGCTACTATTACCCATAAAAAATATTTCCCAAATCACAAGCTTTATAATAAGAGAATACCTCAAGATATGGAGAAGTATGACTAGATGCACCGCTATCTATTACCCAACATGAATAATCATATAAATGTCCCACCGTCCGATCATTACGAACAACCAATAAGCCATCATCAACAATACCCACATCCTCACTTTTCTTGTCATTGTCTTTCTTCTTGCCTTCTTTTTTAAGCTTGAAACAATGTTTCATTATGTGCCTCTTCTTATGACAATGATGGCACTCAATACTAGCCCAACAATGTGAAGCACCCCTCGAAGAACATCTGCCTCCTGAATCACGATTCTAACTTCTCCCCCTAAAATCTACAACAAAAGCATCTGACACACGAAGAAGAGCCATAATCTTCTTTCTCATCTTCTCGCCCATCACAGAGCTCACCATCGCCATGGTGATCTTCCCATGAGGTACAAAATTGGACATTGTAGCCTCAAAGTCTCAAACGAATCTGTTAGTGTCCACAAAAATCATAGTGTTTGCAACTCATCGTCGAGCTTCACACCCATATTACTCAACTGTATAATCAAACTTTGAAAATTACCTAAGTACTCAGCCATAGACTTACCCTCTTCATACCTAGAGTACATCATCTTACCAATAATGTATATCTAATTATTGCTTGTGTTCTTAGCATACAAATCCTCTATTTTTTCCCAAAGTGTCTCTGCATTAGTTTCATCCACTACATGGTTCAAAGCATTATATCTACCCATTGGCGAAGAAACCCACAAACTTTTCTATGAAGAATTTTTTACTCCTCATCAGTTTTTCCTGTAGGTTTCTCTTTTTGAAATTTTTGATAAGTACAAATTTTCACATGTAAAAAGTCTTCCATCTTTCTCTCTCTTTTTTTTTTTTTTTGAAATATGTGGTTTTTCTCAGCTTGCGCCGTTCGACTAGTCCACAGGATTTAGTACCTCTCACCCACGATAATTTTCAACACGGATCAGGATTCAGCCTAGCAAGCTAGGGGTATGGCCCCAAGTGCGGCACATGTGAATCAAACTCCTTACCTCATGCCTGAAGTCATAAGTACCGGTCATTCGACCAATAGGCCGACCCTTTGGGGTTTTCCATCTTACTCTTTCAAATATAGTAATTGGAACTATTCAAATGTATCATTCTAGTTGTGTTAATATCGTTCATCTTGCCAACAGAGAGCCAAAAATTATACCACTTATTGGTATCAAAATACACACAAGATCATATCTTAGTTCTGATACTACTTATTGGAAATAGTGATCGAATACTCATACTAATTCTCAAATCGCAACGTAAGCAAATAATAACGATGGTCACAATACAAGAATACGATAATTAACTACATGCACAAAAATAACCATATGTATAATACGTTGAAATGTAACATAAGAAAAACCTCTCTAAATCGGGACTAAAAAATTTACAGTGTTTCACATCCACAAAATCAACCAACT
Organism: Embelia ribes; assembly: GCA_001753735.1. Taxonomy (NCBI): domain Eukaryota; kingdom Viridiplantae; phylum Streptophyta; class Magnoliopsida; order Ericales; family Primulaceae; genus Embelia; species Embelia ribes. The sequence continues at coordinate 2,891 of MKEJ01067009.1, read as the reverse complement.
AACCAATAGAGATAATACAAATCAAATCATTTCGTGTATAGGCGAGGGATATTAATCTCAAAAAGATATAAAAGTAAAATAAAAAGTAAAATAGTAAAAAATACCCAAACAAGAATATTGACCTTCAATGAATAACACAAAGATAACGCTCAATTTTTCCATCATCAATAATTTATATATGGCCGATTTCTGAAAATAATATTTTATCTCCTTAAGCTATTACTCTAAAATACCCCCAAACATTTTTTTTTCATTTTAATATAATTAGTTACTAAAAATATTTATATTTTTATTCAAAATGTAAGTCAAAAATCAACAAAGACCAAGAAGACCAAAGATGCCGCCGCTGCACAAGTCTTCTGACACGGCTGCAGAAACAATAAAAGCATTTTTTTTTTAATAAACCATGGAAATATTACACAATTGGTCCCTGAAAATTTGCCTAATAAATAAATAAGGATAACCAATCCAAATTTGCTCAAGAAAATTTCTTTAACTTTCAAACAAGGACACCAATACAAAACTTGGACATATAAGTCCTCCTATTTGGAGATAGACCCAACAGTATAGACCCTAAAGAAAAAGTAGAAAAGCCTTATCATAAAATTCCTATACCAAATTTCTACCTTTAAACCTAACAGATACTTAATTCTTCAATTTTTCTGGCAAGTGCTACTTGTAGTTAATTATTACAGGGGTAAAGTTGCCATAACCAAGAATAGAATTGGGAAATAAGAGTAGGACTTTTGACAGTAGAATTTCTATTGGAGAAATAAATTCATACATTTGTCTTAATTCCTAATGAATTTCTACAGGGGTAAAGTTGCCATAAAAAGATGCTTGATATGACCAAATATATTGGTGAGGCTACCTAAATTCACTGATTATATATATTTTTTTGATTAATTGGAAATGAATACTTGTTAATCAAAGAGAAGTGACATTTGATGCAAAACTAAATGGAAGTGTTATTTTATTAGTTTATTATATATGATATTCGATGTAATTTTAGGAGAACACATTGGCATTTTGGATATGAAAAAATGAGGAAACTTTGGAGCTTATTCCCACTTTTATAGTAAAAATTAGATATATTATATATATAAGTAATTTATATTTGCCCAAAGAAAAAGATATAGAAGCTAAATAACAGTCTCTTTGGACACAAGGGTAAAATTGCATACATCAGATCCTTTCAGACCCATAATGCAAAAATTTCAATGTGATTGTGAATTTGGATGTGTACATCAGCCTCTCTGTTCTGACTTTTTTATTTAATCTATATCTCCATCATCATGTGTGATTTGTTTATCTCTCCAATCATATTAATAACGGATCAACCTAGTTGAATGTGGTTGTTAATGAAAATGAGATGTTCGAGTTCCCTTCGGGAGCTTGATATGTCAAAAAAACCACTTGCGAATAGCTGGTTTATCAAAAGAGCGGAACAAAAGCCAAATTTTTAGACTTGTATATTCAACGAGTTGAGATTAGTAAAGACAAGCTCGGCAACTCATCTCGTTACATCCTACCCTACCTTATATGTTTTCGGCCATTATACTTCGTATATTTGGCACGTTTAGTCTCAACACACTTTACATATTTGGCCTTTTTCTTCCCTAATTCTCAATCTATAAGATTTTTTCTAAGAAAACGAAAATTTTATTTTGTTGTAAGTACGAGGTATAGTTTTGGCTTAGTCAGTAATAGTTAGTGAATTTGTAAAGCTTTAGAGGCTTATTGGTGGGTAATAAATTTTTCTTTTTTTCAAAAAAAAACTTTGTTGCTTAATGAAAGGAATCTATAGTCTTCAACAATTCTTTTTTGTTTTCTCATTTTAGTTTTTAACTTCGTATCAATACCAATTTGATGCCTACACTGTAATATTCTACTTTTTGGTCTGTAAAAAACATTTCACTAACGATCAAATAGGAAACAATTTCGATGTTACAAAATCCACAAAATACGTGTTAACCTTAAAAATTCAAGTGTCTCGTCCTTTAATTTATCACTTGAAAAGAATTCTTGTGAACTATAAACGGTGTATCTGTTAAATCAACAAACGTTAATTTAGAAAATTACGCTAAACAGAGATCAATTATGTCACTATGACACAACGAACTGTTGAGGGTACAAAAAATCAATACTGACAACCAAAAAATAAACAATACCAATATTTACGTGGTTCGCCCAACAATGGCTACGTTCACGGAGCGGAGTTTAACTTTATTAAAATACTCAAACACGGTATATCACATACACATACACTCCCTCGCCACTGCATACTCTTGGTGTTATACACTTTGCACACATACAGGTGTTGTATTTTATTTTATTTTATTTTTGTTTCTATCACTTTTTGGTGTTATTATTGTTTCACAAACAAACCCTCTTAAACAAACTTTACGGCATGAAACATGTCATGATTACATGTGAAACATGCCTAGAGTTATGGCCCATCAATCTCCCCCTTTACACCTAACGAGGATAACGCATCTGACATCGATCAATATTTAATATCACCAATACTAGGTAACTCTTCAAAATCTTGTGATAGAGGTAAACAGCTCCTCCTACTCACTATTCTCTTCATCTTCCAACATCTAAAACTACTTGGTGGTATCACACCAATCAAGAGTTCCACTATCTCGGATTACAATTCATCTTTTACCCCCAAGATTCAATCAACTCGCCATATTAGATTTTCCCCCCAAGCTCCAATAACTTGCAGTCTTGGTCTTTTTATCCTCGACCAATAACTCGTAGTCTTGGTCTTTTTATCCTTAAGCTCCAATTACTCGCAATCTTGGTCTTTTTATCCTCGAGCTCCAATAACTCGTCATATTGGTTTTCTATCCCTGAGCTCCAATAACTCGTCAATCTCCAGTTAT
>MKEJ01067008.1:0-12279 GCA_001753735.1 Embelia ribes | reverse complement strand
CTCGCACCTCCAAGTCCCGGGTGATGGGATTTGGGGGCGCGACATACCCTTAGGCCAGTTTCATAAATTTTGTTATTTGTTCATTTGATGCTTGTTTTTTACCATGGGTGTCTCATTTTTTATGCTCGATTGCTTTAAATGATGTGTATTCTCAATAACGAAGATAAACAAGTTAGATCAATAACATTGAGCATTTTAATTGAATATTATAGTTTTATTGTTTTCATCAAAACTTTAAAAACCATAATTTGGGTCAACAACATATTTTGAAGAGTACCAAAAAATGTTAAGAAATTAAAAATCTTTAGCATAAATTTACAATTTCAAATCTCTATATTAAATTCCAACAAATACCTCATTCTTCAACTTATTTTTGGCCAATGCTACTTGAAGTACATCATGTTGCCCTAAGATTTATTTTCAAATTACAAAGAGTTGATAACAAAAATTATGAAAAATATACAACTCTTATGGTATTATTGTACTAACATTGTTACTTAGTGTTGCATATAAAAATGTTGTACAAATTTCAAAAAGAAGAAAGGTGCTAATAATGTGAAAAAGGAAGTCAAGAAGCTACGGATCGAAGCAATTTTCAAGTTTGATTTTTTAGATTGTCTGACGGGTATCCAAAGGAACCTTATCACTGGACAGGTCACTAGACTAACTATGGTAGAGTTGATGCATGAAAGATCAAAGTGTTGAAAAATCTAAAGCATGTCACTATGTCCTACGATCATTTGTTGGTCTGTCTGCTGTAGGATAGGAAACTCAAAGTCGTCGGACTGCTGCAGCCAGCACAATTTCAAAGTTTAAAAAGTACAGCTCATGACGGCTTAGCATGGAAATAAGTGTGTAGTCCTAGACACGCCCTTGTCCCCTCTATATCAAATTTAAATGCCTTCTTATCTCTCAATTGAAGAAGGTTGGTTATCTCACAAACTCACAAGCAAGCAAAACTCAAAAAGCTCAAAATCTCCAAGTTCTCATTCCCTTGAGTTTTAGTTCTATAAACATTATATTTTCAGTTTTATCAAAGGGTTTGAGTGAGATTTTCAGTCAATATTTGTTTTAATCTTGATAGTGATTTATAAACTCTTGTTTCTGAGTGAGTTGGGTAATTTTGAGTGGTATTACACTCATATTATGAGTACAAGCTCAAACTAGATACTAAGGTTGCTCAAGGTATAATCGTTTCATGTAGTACTCGAAAATGTAATTGGAAACAGTTTAGGTTAGGAACTAGAACTCTAAATGGTCCTTTAGGGTGTAAAATTTTAACCATACTTAAGGGAACTAAAGGGAAACCTTGAATATATAAATGTAGAGACTTTGTCGATTCACGACTAACAAGGTTATTACCGAACAACTATATATTGCGGTGTATTGTATTTTTTTCTTTACTTTGATTTTCATTACTTTTATTGCTCATGCACAAAAATCATTCATTACACACTCACCAACACTTTTACATAAACTTGAAGGGAAATATTTTGAACTCAGTAAATTTTAAACAAAACAAATTAACTCTCCCTCTTGATTTGTCATACTGGAACAACACATAATTATATAGAGGGATAGATCCACTAATAAAAAATAGAATTGTAGAAGAAGAAAATGAGTTTTGGCACGTTGGGAATCTCTTTATTTTATATAAAGAAATAATAATTTATTCATTTTCCGTTGTCCATAACAGTCACTGATTCTTGAATGAACATTGTGGATTATAAAATTTGGTTATAAAATCTTTCAACGAATCTACTTATCTACACAACTTGAGAACCAAAAAATCAATTAAAGTAAATAATGAATATGTTTATTACAAATTTTCCTTCTTTCGAGATTGTATCATGTCAATATTTTATAATGTTATTAGAGGAAAACTGAAGAGTTGAGTGTCTTTTAGTATGTAAATAACTTTAAACTAAATATATTGTTAAATGAGAGGATTTTGATAATAATATAAGACAAATAATATCAGAAAATCTAATATATATGCATTAAACCAAAGTATTATCAACAATCAAACTAAATATATTTGAATTATTGTAAATTGAAAATATCATAATTTTTCTTTTTCACTAAATAGATTTTAACTGTATAAGTAAGAGACCAAGAGTACAAATGGAGATAAAGAACTTGAACCCATTGATATAAGCGGCTTATAGACTTTGTTTTATATATACCAGTGCGATAGTTAATCCTATAATTAATTTCATAAATATATTTTGTAACGCCCACCAATACATAACGACAAACCATGATAATAAGTAGCTAAAACCACAATGAAACATATAGTGATAATCTAAACAGTATACATAAAAACCTCAACGACAACATAAACAAATCTTCATTCAGTCTATTATCATGTTTTGGCCTCTTATTAGATAAAGTAAAATCAAAGTTTATAATAGTGGCTCTCGGTTTACATCAAACCAAATGTCTAACATGAAAAAGTAAATGAAATTCGCACGGCATCATCATCCTCGAGTGAGCTCATACCAAAACTTGCTTCCTACGATACCTATTTATACTTGGCATTTTCATATAAAAATAACGGTTGTAAGACCAACCAAATAGGCACGAGTTAGTAATGAATCCAATAGGAGTAAACGACAGCCATGCAACGACTACATGAACAATAAATATGTAATCATGATAATACATAGCAAGTGCTCAATAAAATAAGTTTACAAAAATCGACATGAAATGTGAACATCAACATATACTACCAACTAAAGATCTGGGCACCGTCTCCCGACCTAGGTATCATCTTACAATTCTTCATGCGTAAAGATTAATGAGTTACCAACTTGGAACCCATAAAAAATAAATCATCGAAATCGACACATGCTCCTAAATAACTTTGTATCGCCTGAAGACCTCAGAATAAACGTACTCTTGTGGCCTAGTAAAGCATCCATACGATGGCCATGTAATAAACGTACTCCCATGCTATGGTTAAAGAATAAACGTACTCCCTTGTCATAGTGTGATATTCACACCACATTATCTACCATCTAGACTCAGATTCGTCTACGATACGTCCCGATACTTCATTATCATTTGTATTCATAACATTATTCAGTTTATATGTCATTCTTAATGAATCTTGATTATTGATCCATTTTATAACAAAGTTTAAACAACTTAGCCCAGATAGAGAATCTCGTCTGGACAAAACCAATCTCTTCCAAACAAAAGGGTGACTTGTCCGAACCAACGCCATTTCATCCGGATGAGAACTGCTTCGCCGAAAACACGAATTCATCAATGAAATCTAATCAACGTCCCATCCAAACATGACCAAAACATGTTAATTACTTTAAAATCCTCCTACTTATATGTCTTAACTACCAAAACTTCAAATTTTATTTCTATTAAATCATTAAGCCACCACGTACCTTATCAAACAATGACAATTTGCTTGGAGGAATTCCGATACCTAGCCCTTGAGATACACCAACAAAACCTACGAAACCTACGACAATCATCAAAGGATTTCATTATAACGACCAATCGTAACCCAATCAACCAATTAAACAAGTATTGATTGAGGATGGTTTGAATAGAGATGAATGAATTTTGAGGAATCTAAGAATAATCCCACCTCAAAACGATGAGAATGAGGAGAGGATTCCAATCTCGCCTCTAGTTTGTCATGCAGCATACTCTTCGTCTTAGATTGACGAATTGTATGACAACTCCTCTTCTTCCCTTCTGTTATCTTCTCTTTCTGTTAAAAAAAAAAAAGGTGAACGTAAACGTCAAATAGGAGAACATGGAATTGGGAGAGTTTATTCTCCTTTGGTTTTATTACACTTTTAGTCCCTTTTATTTATAGGACCTTACACCCACAAAACTTTTTTACCACAGTCTATTGTACTAATTGGTTGCACCTCATATGTCGTATTTTCTTCCACAGTCAAGTCAGAATAGCTATTATGTAAGATGGATCCGGCTCATACATCCGCAACATTGATACGTGATAGACTAGATGCACATTCTTCAACTGTGGTGGTAAAGCTAAACTATACGTCACTTTTCTAATTATCTCGGCGATCTAGAAAGATCCTACAAATCTTGGTGACAGTTTTCTCTTCTTCTTGAATTATTTGATCCTTTTTCAAGGTGAAACTTTGAAAAACACATGGTCTCTTTCGTCAAAGGATAATGGATGTCTCATCTTAACAACATAACTTTTTTGGTGACTTTGTGTTGTTACCATCCTATGTCTAATTACATGCAACACTTCAGACGCTTGTTGTACAATATTCGGTCCCAACAATAATGACTGTCTAAATTCCATCCAATATATCAGGGATCTACACGACTTATCATACAATGCCTCGAATGGTGACATCCCGAAACTCGAATGGTAACTACTGTTGTATGTAAATTTGGCTAGGTACAAATGATCTTCCCAACTTTTTCCAAAATAGAGAACATGCTTGTAGTATATCCTCCAATGTTTGAATGGTCCTCTCGGTTTGCCCATCAGTTTGAAGGTGATAATCAGTACTCCTCGTCAAACATATACCCATAATCTGCTCCGAACCCTCCTAAAATTGGGAAATGAATATAGGATCTTGATCAGATACAATGGTATAAGGGGACCATATAACCGAAGGATCTCCTTCACATATAATCGCAATAACACTTCCGCTCTGTCTTCCTTTTTGATAGGCAAGAAATGCGCTGACTTCGTTAACCTATCAACAATCACCCATATAGTGTATTGTCTTCTCTTCAACCTCGGCAAACCATCCACAAAGTCCATTGTGATGTGTTCTAATTTTTACTCCGGTATCTCGAGTGGTTGTATCAAGCCACCTGACTTCTTCATGTCCCCTTTTAATCTTTGACATGTCAAACACCGTGCCACAAACTGAGTTATGTCCCTTTTCAAATTTGGCCACGAATATGTGTGGCTCATACGTGATAAATCTTGTTCCTACTAAGGTTCACTGCTCACCGCGACTAGTTTAGTTCTCGCAACACATCTTCCTTCATCAACGCCGACACATATAATCAACCCCGGTATCTCAACTTTCCATGGTCCCCAACTGTCCAAACTCAAGATTCTCCATTTTGAGCTCTAACAATAAACTTTTACGGCCGTGTATTATCTCGTAGAGATTCAATAACTTTGTCCACCAACTCGGGCTGCACAATCATAACATTCAATAAAACCCATTCCTTATCATCAATAAACTCCAACCTGACCTCACCGAATGTCTTTACGGTATCTCATTCATCGTATATGACACATGCTAGAGTACATAGAGTCTTGCAACTCTATGCATCCGTTATTACATTTGCCTTCCCCAGATAGTAATGAAAATAAATGTTATACTGCTCCAGATACTTTATCCATCGCTTCTATCTCATGTCCAAGTTTCTCTGCATAAAGATGTATTTAAGGCTTTTATGATCAGAGAAGACTTCGAACTTATTTCCATATAGGTAATGCCTCCAAATCTTCAATGCAAATAAAATCGCCCCCAATTCCAGGTCATGTGTTGGACAATTCTGCTAATGAACCTTTAACTATCGAGAAGTGTATGTGACTACCCTCTCCATCTGAATCAATACTCATCCAATACCTTCCTTTGATACATCATAGTATATTGTATACCCTGCTCCCCTTTTAGGAATAATCAATACATGAGATGTCGTCAACAATTCCTTTAACTTTGCAAATGACTCTTTACACTTAGTATCCCACTCAAACTTGACCCATTTTCATGTAAGGTGGATCATAAGAGAGGTTATCGTCGAGAAGTCCTTTACAAACCTCCTATAGTAATCGGTTAGCCTCAAGAAGCTATGAATTTCAAATATATTCTTAGGTTGCTCCCAATTCGATACCACCCCAACGTTTAATGAATCAACTGCTACCCCTTCAGCCATCACAACATGCCCCAAAAACTTCACTTTCTGAAGTCATAACTCATACTTTGATAAGTTTGCATACAATTAATGCTCCCATAATGTGGACAATATGATCCTCAAGTACTCCTAGTATTCTTCCTCAATCTTCAAGCACACTAGAATATCATCTATAAAAATAATAACGAATCTATTTAGGTGCTCTTGGAACACCTTGTTCATCAGATCCATAAATACTACGGGTGCATTCGTCAACCCAAAGGGCATAACTAGAAATCATAGTGACTATACCGAGTCCCAAAAACTGTCTTCTCAACATCCTCCTATCGGATTCTTAACTGATGGTACCCCTAGTGAAGATCAATCTTGAGAAATGTTTTGACCCTTTCGATTGGCCAAATAAATTGTTTATCTTCGGCAATAGAAACTTGTTCTTAATCGTGACTCATTTCAACTTTTTGTAATCGATACACATTCTCATCGATCCACCCGTCTTCTATATGAACAACATCAGTTCACTCCAGGGCAGTGTTCTTACTCGGAGAACCCCTTACTCTAGAAATCATCAATCGGTGTCCTCATCTTCTCTATCTCAGCAGGAGCCAAATGGTACGGGATCATATAAATAGCACTCGTATTGGGAATGAGGTCTATAGTGAATTCTACCTCGTAACATGGTGGCAATCTACTAAGATCCTCTAGAAACACATCAAAAAAGTCATAAACAACAGGGGGTAACTCAGAATGTACCTCCACAATCTCAGTAATAGAAAGATTCACCAAGCTGAAGGAATATCTCATTACCCAATATACCGAACAATCACTCCCTCCCCAGGAAATAGTGTTACTCGATAACGGTCATACTCAATCACAACACAATTGGCCGACAACCAATCTATACCCAGAATAGCATCCAATCTAGATATGTTGAGAACAATCAGATCACATTCAAATTCATGGTCAAAAATAAATATGGAATAGTGACAATAGAGAAACCTCGGAACTATACTCGTGCCTAATGGAGTATCACATGACACATATGAATCTAAGAGCTTTAGTACTATCCCTAATAATCGAACTAAACCCACGGCCACAAACGACTAAGATGACTATAATAATAATGTACCTCGAATGACGGACGCATCTGCATAGTAGCAGGGACCTTCTGAAGAGTGTATAAGCTCATCGGTGCTATCGACGCAAATGTAAAAGTAGCTTCTTAACTCCTCCTTCCTGCTGCCTATCTCGACTTGTCAAGACTCCTGACTGAGCAGGCCTAACTAGAGGTGCTAGTGGTGTCACCTGGTCATGCAGAGTCAATGTCGTTTGCATTACCTGAGTATGTGCGCTCCTAGCCAGACAAATACTATGCATATGTCCTATTTCCCCATAATTGTTGCATTGAATAGTAGGATGGTAATATTGATTATGTCCTCTTAGTTGCACCGATAGCATAGACCCCATCCCAACCTTATGGACCTCGCCCCACTAGCTAAAAACCTCGACGCTAATTGCCACTGAGATACCATGCCCCCATCCTTTTGGCCCTTTTTTCGACTCCCCTTACTACCACTGGGTTCCCTATTTTGTTGTCCATGAGTCTGCTCTTAATTTCTCAACCCTTTCTTCCTTTACGCCTGCCTTTCATGTAAATTGACGGTCTCTTACTCATCAGTCTTTTGTGCTGCTAGAACATATATGGTAGGACCTACTGCAGTCACAACCCATTAAATATATAGCCTCAACCCTGCACAAACCTTTTTACTCGGTCCACCTCAGTTGGTATATATGCCTTTGTGTATTTCACCAAAGCCACGAAATCAACTGAATACCTCATCACTATCCTAAAATTTGATGTGAGACTTAGAAATTCCCATACTTTGTTGTCCTGGTACGATTGTCAGCAATACCGGGTTAAGAAAGCATCCTTGAACCCATCCTATGTCATCTCCCTAAGCTTACATAGTTCAGCATACCCCTTCAACCACTCGACTGCATCATCCCATGAGAATCAACGGTGCTATCTTTGTAATTACCAACCCATTAGTTACCCCCGCTATACAAAAATTGTGCTATAAATTGGACACTCAAGTATCTGCCCCCTCTATATCTACACCTCTATGAAATATAGGCGAATTGGTTCTACCTATCTTCTTCTACACTCGCATGACCTGTGCACCAATGGTCTAGTTGTTGGTCTACTGAACCCCCATTGCCTTAAGCGTTGGCTTAACTTCTAGTGAGGTTATGGTGGCTATCTGCTATAGGTCCATTAGAGCAGGTGCCAAAGTAGGCCCAATTGCTCCTTCCATAGGTATAGAGACTGTCGGAATCTTCCTGTGGATTCCCACTCATGCGAGTTCCTCTTCGGACATGTGCAGCCTGGGGAGGATTAACTTGTTCTCCACCATGACTGCCACGATCACCCTATCCACCGAGACCTCCATGACCTCATCCTCGACCACCACATCCTTTACGAGCCATCAATTAAATCAACGGAAATCATAAGAAAATCAATCACATGTTTTTATTATACAAATTAAGAGAAACTATAAGTATAAATCCCACATAGTTTATCACTAACTTCGTCCACTAATAGAGATTCATATTGGACCCACAGGGCATCTATATCTATCTAACACAGAGCTAAGAGTTGGTATCTACCACTATAAGCTACTGGGTTATACAATGTACATCATGTGTAGGAAAAATAATGCGACATGGATTGATGCAAGCAAAGCATACAAAACATATAAGGCATCCAAGGTCCTAAATGCCTACCTCGACTTTCTAGATGTAGCTCACTCGATACGTCCTACCGACATACCTAATTACCTATAGCTCTCGAAGTTATCATATATCTTAAGCTTTGATACCAATTATAATGCCCCAATATTTTAAACATCCCCGAGAACTCCACTAATATCCAACCATAGTACATAATAAGAATAAATCAGTTAATAGTCATGCTTTATTATTAAAGACAACTACTCTAATGTACCGGCCTTATTATCATGTTTTACGACCTTACATCTTTGTTTGAAAATAGCTAAAAATAATATCATCTTGGCTCGTAGGCCTACAACCATCTGAAAAGTATTGAAGTACTATAAGCAAATAGAAGTATATAGACCCCGAGTAAGCTCCAACCTATCCTAACATTGGTTCTCATGATTCCCAGCTTTTGATTATGCTTAGCGTTTTCATGCAAAATGATAGTAAAAACACCATTCAAGCAGGCACCAATCAGAAACTAGATACAATTCAAAAGAAATAAATATGTATGAAAACATAACTTGTGTCTACAATAAGGATGCATAGTATAGAGGATACATTAAAAGCTGCAAACATACTACTATAGCTAAACCATATCTCAACCATCTAAACAGTCACATAATCAACCATAAGGATATATAGTCCTTCCCTACCCTTTCGGCCACTTAAAAATACATTCCCAAGACCAACGACCACCACGAACACCGTGGGGTCAAGACATGAGTACTCATAAGATTCGGCTAATGCGAACTCCATGCGGTATGATCAATACAGAATATACATTCCTCTATGTGTTACGACCACCACGGATTATACGTTCTTCCACATGCCATGGCCACCGCAGAATATATGTTCCTCCGTTTGCCAACAACCACAACTACAAATATCATAGGAATTTGGAATATACAACCCTATTTCTTGACTCTATCACATCCATGCCTACATTTAATCCAACACGCAAGACATGAAATTATTTTATTATTCAATGCCATCAACTTATTCATTTTATAGTTCCAACATATTCTCAACCATATAATGTCTATTTACAACCATTTTCCATTGTCTAAGCAGGGTTAAACATGGATGTGCTATTACTTCTTTCATTTTAAACAATTCAGTTTTGACCATTCTGCAGCAAGTTGTTTGAACGAGTAAACACAACCTTTTGAATGGTTGCCCAATTACAACAACACCAACAATAGGGGAAAACACAATTCGTAAAACAAACTTTTTATACAGTTTTCACAACAACCTAGCCCATAATTCATACAAAAATTTCAATAAAATTCGAGTTGGATTTCCGCCATGTACTTTATGCGACAACGAATTATTTTACTCAGAAAGCTCAAAAATTAAACCCTAACTCTCCTCCTTATGACTTGTCAAACCCAACACAAACCTATATGAAAAATTTGTAGAAAAATTTCATTATTAACGATAATCTTAAAATCAATTCATTATTTAAACGTAATTTTGATGAATTAGAATAAGAGCGGGTATGAACAACCCGAAAGATTAGTGTTTGAAACTTACGTCAAAATGATGAAGATGGGGAGAGAACTCCGAATTTTCGATTAGATTGCTTCATGAGGTGCTCCACCTATCGAATCGGATGGTTTTTGCGAGATAGTGTCTTCTCTTTTTCTCCCTTCCTCTCCTTCTGTTAACGTAATATGACAAGGATGAATGCGATATTAAACGAAAGGACAAGGAGAGTTAATTATCTTTCCCTTTCAATTTTAGTTTATTATAATTTTAATCCCTTTAGTATACTAGGTCTTACAATTGTAAAAATGTACATTGGCTACAAAAATTTGTCGCCCAATATTTTATGTGTACTTTTAATGTAATTATAAAAATGGTATAAATATATATTAAGCAATAATAATAATTTTTTTTGCTTCAAATATACTTTGTTACCAAAAATTATGGGTGGCTTCAAAAAATATTTTGTAGACAAAATATTAAATAGTTTTTTAATTATATTTTGGATAAATAAAAATAATACTATTGGCAACAAAATCTAATGCTTTAGGCTCAAAACTAAGTTGTCAAGAAAAATAGCCAATTGTCGTCAATCGGTGAAATGTTGCCAAAGCAATCCAAGTAAAAGGATCGGCGATGACTCAGTGACAATTTTGTTTTGTTGCAAATACTCTTTGGTGATAAATTTTAGGCTATTGGCAACGGAAATTTTTAAAACCAATTTTGCTGATTCTTTTAGTGTAATTATATATTTGCACTCTACACAACGCGACAACGGAATGACAGATTATTTCGGAGTTGTAACCGAGTTATAGGCTATTAAATTCAATAATCAGGTATCGAGCGATATGGTTAGTTTGTGTAATAGTAGAAGCTCGGATCATTTTTGGTGTCGGTGTACTAGCGAGACAAGCATTGCATGCTGATATAGAGTGGCTCTATGACACTTGTAGTTATTATTCAGATTGTTATTGTATATATTATGTATTGTTTTCATAGACGTGGTCAACTCAGTGGTTGTTATCCTATATAACTCATATTTATATATATGTATGGCGTGACATGTTTAGTTGACGTGATATGATACCGAGAGTTTTCTTCTATAGTCAAAAAATATATATATTTTTTCGTTTTTGTTGTTCGAGTAGTCTCGTTGAGCATAAAGTTGCATGAGTATTGTTATAGATTTCATGTATGAAAGGCATGAAAGGGAAGAGACGTGTAAAGATTTCAAGGCTAGAATAATTACAGTTTGGAAAATGAGTTGAACTAAGGGTCCTTATTTATTGGTAGGAAAATTTATCGTTTCGCCAAAATGGGTTCTTGGAATTGAATTGGATTTGATAATTCCAACCTTGACTACATGAGTATTTTCTTTAATGTTGAAAATAGTTTTACTTTGAGTTGCACTAGAGACCCCTTTTTGCATGGATAAACAGGTTTTGAATAAGAATCATTTGGTGTACACTTGAGCGTGTGTTTTATTCAAGCATGATTTATAGTTCCAAAAAGCTCTAAAATATATCTTGGTCCTGGAACTAAAAATGAAATTCGACTTGAAATTTTGTGAATGCATTCTTGTTTCACAAATTGGACTTCTTTTGGTCATAAAAGCTCAACTTTCCTACGTCATTCTCCTTGTCCCGCATCCGTAGACAAATGGACATGACCTTAACTACCTCACCGTTTAACTCTTCAATTTTTAATTTTTTCGTTAAATTTATGTTTTTAAATTCCAACAAAATGTTCCAGGCTAGAACAATTTTTTAACATAAAAGATAAAGCAACAGTCTAAAAATAGTATTAAATATGCGAGCTTGACATAGGTTGATATATTAAGATTTGTACAATCTCTGTAATTGGGGGGGAAAAAAAAGATAGTGCTTTTTTTGACATACCAAATTACCAATTTTATTTCTCAATGTGTGCAATATAGAGCTCTAAAATATATCTCGCTTGACTAAAAATGAAATTCGACTTGAGATTTTGTGAATGCATCCTTGTTCCACAAGTTGGACTTCTTTTGGTCATAAAAATGACCTTAACTATCTTGCCGTTTAACTCTTCAATTAGTAATTTTTTAGTTAAATTTATGTTTTTAACTTCCAACAAAATGTTCGAGGCTAG
>MKEJ01066996.1:0-16440 GCA_001753735.1 Embelia ribes | reverse complement strand
GTATCCTCTAATTTTAAGATTTAGTTGAGAAAACATTGACAATAACAGGTGGGCAACCGCATCAAACAACTAGTCCTAGAGCAAGCAAGCAAGCAATAGATACAGAAAAATTTAATTTGAATAATGTCACACAGAAAGAGGAATATGGTGGGGGCCATTATTTTAGATTAAATAAAAAAATTAAATGCAAAAGCCCAATATGCATGAGCAAGGAACCCTATGTGATGTCGCCAAAAGATGTGACCGCAATGGAAATTAACAATAAGACCCACACTTTGAGGCTACTAAATACTAATGCTTGCTTGGTTATTAAATGCTCTCACAAGTCGTAACTTTTTGAGTGAGTTAGGCTAAGTACACATAGTTTAAACCAAAATTCCATTTAACTAAAATAGTAACCTAAGATTTTGATTAGGTGACACAATTGATCCTTAATACAAATACTGTGTCATTTTGGTTGATAAAAATCATATCAGTTGACCAATATGTGATTTATTAGTCTTTTGATTAATGATATGGTCTCATATTTTGAATATTTGAGGGTTTTTAATATGAGAAAAAAGTACAACATACATCAAATATGTCACTATTTTTAAAATTTCGGATCAAATATGCCATATTTGGTAAAACTTTGGGACTGTTACTGAGGAAATTGAAAATAGTTGAACCGAATAGACTCAAAGTTATGGGGATCATTTCTGCAATTCATTTGTGGGGATCATTTCTGCAATTCATCTTATTTTTCTTTTTGTAAGGTCAATTATTTCAAAATTCTTGTGACAAAAATTATTATCATATCCCGACGAACCAAATGCCAAACTACTTGGGCACCAACCTTCCCTCTTATTGACATTTTCATGAAAAAAGGGCTACTACTTTAAAAACGACAAATTACATCAATAATGGTCCCTATTTCCTTTATTTACGTTTAACATTTTTTGACGATAAAATGGCACACCTTAAATACCACTTCAAAAATATTTAAAACTATTATTTTATGTCACTACTTTCACATAATCAAGCTATTATAATGAGTGGCCAAGCATGCACTTATTTCAAAATCATTGCATTCCTCTATCTCTTTTCACGATTTTATTTTATTTTCTCTTGTTGTCTTGTGAATTTATTCATAGAATTTGCAAATATCTGGTTGTCCACCTTCTGCTACAATATTAGTTTATCTGGTTGAGTGAAGTATTAGTTGTATTTTTAGGTAAATAATTCATTAATTAGGTTGTCCATTAGTAGATGTAGCCCACTCCTAATCCTCCATTATCTCAAATTGTTAGCTCATATTGCAAGAATGAAATATAAGATAAGTTTGTATATAGTTTTCTAAAATCACAATAATGGTGATAGGCCAAAGGATAGTTGCATTGATCTTTCTATCTACAATGCATTGTGACTTTTGGGCTATATATTTCGTTCTCAATAATACTTTACCAAAATAGGCATAAGAAATGAGGGGGGGGAAACTGAACATGCAATCTTAATTAGTATATTACATATCACTCATGCCGATTTTTAATTATAAAAAAATATTTAACAGAAAGTCTCATGCACCATCTTTAATGACAAGACATATTTTAGAGACCTAAAATTGTCAAAAAAATTACTATCATATTAACCATCGTTTAATTCACACAATTACGTGGTGTTGGAAAAATATCTTAATTCTCTTGATATGTAGGATCCTATCTTACTCATATGGTTTGCTAATAATACCATTATTGAAAATGATAATGTGTAAGCTAGCTATACCTCAAGAGTAACATTTTCTTTTACTCTTACGGTTTACTAGTGATACCATTTTCCAGAATAATATTATCCCTCACAAATAGCTTTCTAACTAACAAAAGAAAAATCGTTGTGGTCTTCTGATTTAGTTTTTAAAACTTTAAAAAAATGTTAAGGATAGGGATGAAAAATATATATAAAAGAGTTATGATATACTTACAAAAAATTGTATATAAAGTTTGTAAATATATTTATTTGATTAGATGCTTCGCATTAAATGTTTTCCTAAAAATTGAATTAACGCAATAGATCTAACGAGTTAAATGTAACTCCTTGTTCTCAATAGCAATAGGTGAATCATTTCCTTAGCCAAAAAAAAAGTCTAATTTCCTTGTTGGGTGTGAATAATTAGGAGATGGGTGAAGGTGCTTTTAGTGTGCTGAGAGGAATACATAAGTAATGGTTGAACTGTGGAGGAGTGGGAAATGAGGAGATGGTCCATGTTTCATTGCAAATAAAACTAAACAACGTCCAAATATATATATATATATATATATATATATTAAAGCAAAAAGAAGAAAAAAGGAAAGAGAAGGGAAAGGAAAACCATTGAAATATATATATATATATATGTATGGATGTATGTATGTATATATATGCATGCAATGGGAGTGTGGGTCAAGTAAAAAGCAATGGTTGGATTAGGATTAAACATTATATGCTTTAAGTAAAGTTAGTATAGATGTTTTCAACCCAAGAAAATGCGCATTTCTTGTAAAATGATGACTCTCTTGGAAATTCTCTTCCCAGAAAAGATATATATATATATATATATATATATATATACATATAAAAGATCAAGCAAAAATTTTCCAATTTTGTAGTGATTGATTCGAAAGAGTCTTTTCTTAAACGCGGCATTATTGATAAGAAGAAATAAAAATGCAATAAATGGACTAGCCTTAGTTGCTGTCATAACATCACCATGTCGTTTTACAATAATATGCCAAACACTACAAATGGTTAAATGGTAATTTAATATATTGGAGATGAATTCATTAATTGAAATTACAATAAATCACATACGCAGTTCTCAAGAATCAAGATTGTAGAAATATATTCAGCCACACCCATTTTCTTAATCTTGTAACTAACAAACAAAGCCAAAAAGAGGCACATATGATGCTGAAAATAAAGTAATACTTAAATAACATTATCTTCGTAAGGTTCATAACATCTCAAAAATCCTGGAAATAACAAATTGAACGGCTCTTCTTTTTATTTTGTGTATTTGTTTGCCAACGTTTGACTTTGCACTAGGTTTTCTTAGGTTGAGGATATTAATGGTATAAAAAAACCCTTTTTTTTATATATATCCTTTTAAGTTATGTAAAAAAAAACTATTTGAGAGTATTTTTGAACATTTAACATTATTTTACTTAGATTTCTTGTGCTACATTCCATGATATAGGTGAAGTGGTCTACATAGGCAAAATTACACCAAAAGTCCACTCTTTATTTTGCAATTCTCATTTAGTACCAATATTTCTAATGACTTTTGAAACTTCCAAGACCAATCCGTAACTTTTATCTTCTAGATTTTAAGAATTAGGAGGATGTATAGTTATAACTATGAAGATAATTAAAATAAATTCAGAAATACAACTAGCTAGGAATCCAAGCGTAATTTTCCCTTCATATACATTTATTACGTGTTTCTTAATTTTGTTTATTCTAATACTTTTGGCTTTTTTTCTTTCTATTTCTAAACAATGTTATAGAAATAGCCTAAAAATGACAAAGAAATTCTTTTAAAGAAGGATCAAAAACTTTATTTTGTGAAGATATTTTGGATTATTTCGTTTCTATAAGAATGAAATTCTTCCCCATCCTCCACATGTAATAAAATATTTTACATATTTACTTTTGAAAAAAAAAATAAGTTTTATTTTAAAAAAAAAAAAAGGATTACACGGATTGTCATATATATTCACCACATCAGAGCATCTCTGGGCATTTTGTACTTATCACTCAGTGGGAAATTATTGAGAAGAATCATAACTGGTGTGGCTAGACAGGCTAGTGGTACCATATATATGACAAGTCATGTTATATTGTTATATGAATATTTATTTCACTACATTATTGTGAATAATGCACAAACTTGATCTATCATCTAGTCTAGACATGCCTTCCAGGAGATCTTTGAAATGCTTTCTGTAAATTATACCAAAAAAAAAAAAAATTGCTTTCTGAAAAAAAAGCAATCGATATCATAATAAGTTTTGTTTTTCTCAAACCTATGCCATATACACATACATATAAGTAGTCATTCTCTCACGCACATATAAAGTTATTTGTAAAAGTACACAATAAACGGAAGGAAAACATTAATCATTAGTAGCATTTTTCATTTTAATTTCTATTTTTTGGGTTTCCGTTTAGTCCATTTAATCAAACAATTCCCAATGCTCTAGATCTTAATATTGGGGTATGATATTTAGAGAAGCTTTCCAATCTATAAATAGTTCAGTTTTCGTGTGCCTAGTCCTATCCATGACCTGTATCAATCTGATTTCAAAAAAATAAAAATAATGAGCCAAATAATAGGCCAGATAAAAATTGTAATCCCGAAAGGGAAAAATTCTTTTTTAACACAAAAAATTACCACAACATCGACACCATAGGTTCCACACCTAATATTTATCCGTCGAGTTGCAAAAACATTAGTTTTAGCGATTGATTTTTGCTAGAGTAATATCATTAGTGGTAAAGGAAAATAACGTTACAAGATTCTCTTTGGAGTTGTCAATATAATGTGTTACCTTAAAAGTATATATTATTTAGTAGTATATATATTTTCAAAAAATTAACTTGCAAACTTTCAGTTCTTATATTTCAGGATAAATTGATACAATTCAAAATTAGGGGAATGGAAATGGAGTTAGGATCAATCTATGAGGACCGTTGTTGTTAATTCCCAACCCTAACCGAGGCGCAAGTTCAGTAGCATCCATAGACAAAACCAACTTCTGGAAGATTCCCACGCCGGGCTGGGTAACCGTGCGAGCAGAATAATTTTGGGGATTTAAATTTTTATTATTATTTATTTGAAAAATTCAGAAAAATCAAAAGAGAGGATAAACTACAAAAATTTTAGGGGCCCAAAAATTTTACTACTTGGATTGTTTGTTTATATGTTTTTATTTTTTATTATTATATAATATTTTACCACTTTTTGCCAATTAGGGGAGTCTCTAAAAATTTCCAAAATTTGTATGAAATCTAATTGATATAACATATTCCGTATTCACTGTATCAAATGGTACTGCCTACATTTCATAATTTTTTATTAATAAACCGTTAAATTCTTTTGGTCAATTCAAAATTATCTTGAATTATACTCTATTTTTCTAAAAATATAGCCATTCTAAAAGATAGCAATTTTGGCTATTACAATTTTGTTTGGTTTAGCAATCTTGAGTATTGAAAAAAATAGGTTGAAAAATATTGATATTGAGCTTATAATTAATGATTTTGCATATAAAAATATAAGAAGAAATTATTTTAGATGAGATATAATATTTATACAATAATAACTAAAAACTTGTTAATATTAGATGATTAAATTAAAAAAAATTTATTTATATAAAGGACCCAATTTTTTTTCTCATTCTGGCCCCATACAATAATAACTAAAAACTTGTTGATGTTAAGCGAATAAATTTAAATTTTTTTATTTATATAAAAAATCCAAAAATTTTTTCTCATCCCTATCCCGTATTTTCCAGGATCGGGCACGAAGATTCCTAGAAAAAAGACAATATTTCTAGAAAATATTTGCTATACGTATGAGTTTATTACTCGATTTTCTAACCTTATAAAATTGACTTGACCTCTTAATTATCAATTTGATACATCATGGCTTGCATTGACCTTGCTAACCTCCATTAAGCCTATGTTTGTTTTCGTGGAAAATAAAAGGAAAAAAAATCAGGAAAATATATTTTTTGGAAGTTTGTTTTGTAGGAAAATTATATTTTAGAAAAATACTTTCCAAATTTTGGAAAAAATAACTTCCTCCAAAATTTCCGAATGCTTGAGTAATTCTTTAATATTATTTTTGCTAACTTTTCTAAAACTTGATTCGTTTTTAGAAGCTAATTTATTTATAAATAAGCTTACTTATAAATAAAAGTTTTTTATTAATCCAACTTATTTTAAAAAAAAAAATAGATGAATAAATAATTAGTTAAATATATTTATTTTTAACTTTAGACATGTCAAAATAAGTAGAAGTCAAGTAAAAAAATATATAGTATAACTTATAATCTTGTTAAGTAACTTTTATTTTTTAATATATGAGATTTAACAAAATAATATTGAATATAGAGTAACAAGATCTTGTAAGCCAATGTAATTTAAAATAATGCAAAATAAATCAAATATTTTTTCCACTTGAATCATGATTCAAATCATTAAATAGAAGAGCATGATGAGTTTATACCAACATGGATATAATTAATTTCTTACGTATTTGAATTGAAATAAAGATTTTTTGGCTTGAGTAATCTTATTAGATAATTTTTTAGAGAAAAATCAACATACAACCAAACACCCAGAAAATAAATAAAAACAAAAATTTTTCCTGAAAATGTTTTTCAGAAAAATTATTTTCCACAAAAATTATTTTCTACTGAAACAAACGGAGCCTAAGTAATAAAAGTTATAGAAATAAATTTCACACAACTTACAAGCTGTGAAAAAATCAATTGCACCTTTGAATGTCAAAAAAATTAAATAAATTGCCGTCTCTTTCAAATTCATCGCGAGAATAGGAAATTAAAATTTGTGAAAAATCAACGGTAGTTAAACAGGTCTTTGGAGTGATCAGGTTTAGTATATGTTTTCTTTAGTATGTTAGAAACTATTAGTTGTTATGTAAATTACCAAATCATAAAAAGGTAAATTACACGAGGTTTGAAAAAATAAACTTTGCTTTCTTTTTCCTTCTTAACACTTTTTCTGAAATCTGATAATTGTCGAGATTTAATCTCATTTTTGGAATGTAGTCGACTATTTAAATGCATCGGAGTTGTATCCTTGCTTTTTTAGTTGCAGTTGTACTCAAGTGTAAAATTTGATAGCGGAAAATGATAAGAGACGACATCCGTGACCTGTGGAGTGCACCGCGTAAATCTAAATATTTTTAGTGTTTGGTTTCTTCCCTTGTAAATATACTATCGCATCTCGTTGTTCAAAGAATTCTGAACAATCCCTATATAATAAGGTTTGATCATTATTTAAAACTTCTAATTTAGAAGTTCAGACAAAGTTGTATTTACCGCCCATTTTACACTCTTCGACAAACATGATTGTCACTTTGTGAGAATACCCATGCCGTATGTAAAGTTTGTCGTAACACAAATTCACTTTAATCCATGAGTCCATGCGTTTGGTATTGATGTAGTCTTTAGCTAGATTTTTACAAAATCTTGAAATATCCATCTTTGTGGTTATTGTGTTCTTTTATATATTTTTTGAGTATTAGGAAGCAGTGTTTTCATCAAAACCAAAACCTATACTTATGCTTTCAATTTATATAAAGAAAAATTGAGTATTCATATTCATGCAGATGTATATAAACCAAGTAAAAAGGACAAGTTGATTCTTATTGTTAGCCATCTAATCAATTTTTTTAAAAAAAAAGTACATTAAAGAAATACAACAAATCAAACTAAGAGAGAAAAAAAAAACAAAAAGAGTGCATTAAAAGCTATAAAATAATTAACACAACTATTATTATAATTATGTATAAAGTGAAAGGTATCTCGTAATTTTAAAAATTTTCCATTTGCTCCTAAATTATTGATATATTGAGAGTTAAGTAATTTTTTGAAATGAAATAATTACTAATATTTTTTTTAACAAAGGGTCTTATTAATTTGAAACCTTTGCGTTAGACCTGATTTGGCCCTATTTTTGTCCCTAAATTCAATATGATAGACTATGATCTTATAATAAATTCATAGGAAATAGTTAAATAACATATTTTGTTTGGTTGTAAATGTGCCTTTTATATTTAGTATACAAGAGTGGAGCCATTACGATGCACTTGTTTCGTAACTTTCTAAGAAAAAAATAATATTTATTAGATTAATTTTGATTTTTATAAAAATCTCATCATGGTAGTATTTCTAAAAAGTATTGTTTATTACGTTAATATTTTGAAGACACATCAATTGGTGGGAATCTAATAATCATATTACAATAATATTTTTACATTAGTTATTCCTGAAAAATTTTAATTGGTAAGACACATGTCAATAAATTAATAAGACATATATCAGTGAATTATGCAGGCATGTAAATAACACAATTAGAACAAAAGGAGTAGAATTGACAACTTTTATTTTAATAAGAAGATTTACAATTTTAATGATTCTAATAAAGACAATTACATGATGGCATTTCAAACACTCTTTTACATTTTCAATATTTTATTGGTTTCTTTTTTTGGTGGCTTCTCTCTTTTTCTGTCACCCCCATTTATTAAAGTTAATTAATTATGTGTGGAAATTATCAACCTTTCGTGTGAAACCATCTCTTTTTCCCTCCTAATCTTTTACCTCACCTATTCATAGTTATAGTAATCTTAAATGTGTCTTTTATTAATAAATTAATACAACAAAATACTAAACATATAATGTTAATTTATTTAAGGTAAAATGTTTATTAGAACTAGCAATTTATTTGGATCACATACTTTATTTACCAATAAATATAAAGTACAAGTAGGCCAGTAAATGAAAGTATCTGGAAACTTTAAAGAAATAAAATGAAAGTTTCTGGAATGACCAAAATAATTACTAGTGTTGACCACTCAAAAGGTTTGAATTTTAATAAAATTGCCCGACTTTTTTTTTCCCAATAATTTAACAAGGTTCAAATATTGCCAAAACAGTATATATATAATTGATACAATTTTCCATTTGTAGTACATGTTCCGTTACTTGACTATTTAAATTTCTTTCATTAAGATGCAGCATCAACATATAAAAAAATAATAATTCAAAAAAAAAATAATAATAAATTTATATTGAGACGTCCTAGTTGAAGAGAATAATATTTTCAAAAGCAATGGTAAATTGGTTATTTTAATCCACCAGAAAATGAAAATTCTACTATGAGGATAACTTCATAACAAATCCTTAAAAGATTGGGACCTAAACACTATAAATAAAAATATATAGGGCCTGAGGGGTAACTTAAACGTCAGGAACGGTCACTGACGGTAGCCCTAAAACCATTTCCAAACCAAAAATATAACTTAATGATTTTTATATAAGGAATAAGAACAATTTTGGGCTCGGCTCCGGTTTGTTAATTTTTTAATAAGTTAAGTTGAGCAGTAAAATTAGGCTTACTTAATGAACGAGTCTAGTTTAAACAACACTCTGCTCAACTCGTTAAATGTTCGAACACGTATAATTGATTGTAAAATAAATAAATATATATATATATATATATTTCCAGTTTGTCATATGTCTACGTAAATTAACCCGTTTAGTTCTTATTTAATATAAAAAAATAAAAAATAACAAGCATACTAGTTGATTAATATAATTATTTTAAAATTTGTATCATTAAAATGATTTATCATAATTTAGTTCCACATATATCATACTTCTATATCCGCTTATGTATAAAATTCTTTTAGTCCCATAAGACATGGAAACTAATCTCTATTACTTAGACGTCTCCTGATTGTTGGTGCTAATGGTTGTACAACTTTCAATATAGGTACTAAATGATGAGGTATTTGCTATACTAGTCCTCATGGCGCTATTCACAACTTTCATGACAACCCCAACAGTAATGGCCATTTACAAACCGGCTCGAGTCATCTCCTCCAAGAACCACTACCACCTCCAATCCGTCTCCTCTGAACCAATCAAAGACGAGCTACGAGTCCTCGCATGTGTCCATGGCCCTGGTAACATCTCCTCACTTATCAGCCTTATCGAATTGACACGGTCAACCAACACTAAATCTAAACTCAAGCTCTACATAATGCACCTTGTCGAACTCACCGAGCGGTCCTCTTCCATCATCATGGTCCAACGGCTCCGAAAAAATGGGTTTCCGTTTATTAGCCGGCTCAGATGTGACGAGTTGCATGATCGAGTCGCGGTTGCATTTCAGGCCTATGGTCAACTAGGGAGAGTCACCGTTCGGCCGATAACTGCAATTTCTGCGTTGTCCACTATGCACCAAGATATATGCCACGTGGCTAAAGATAAAGGTACGAGAATATTATGGTTCACTAGTTGGTGCTATACTATAAAACTAGCGCGTAATTCCGTGCGTTACACGGAGATATAAGTAGATTAATTTATTTGATATGAATTGAAATAGATAAAAATTATATATTTTTTATATTACTGTAAGTGAAAGATAGTTCGATTAAAATTAAAAAATATTAAAAATATTCATATACTATATTGGATATGAAGAGATTGTATTAAACCACTCAATAGAAGTTACAGAACCACAATTAAATTTCATACTAGTGCAATTACAAATTTGTCTGCATTTTTCTTTTGTCAAAATCAACTCCAAGATATTTTTTTTTTTTATCTTTTATCATTTGTTATGCAAAAAATTATTCACATTGCAACTTCTCTAATGTAAATCCTTATTTATGGTAGTCTACAAAATAGAAAATAAAAATAATTCTAAATTCAAAATAGTAAATACTAACTTTTGCAATTAGAGATACGATTATAAAAGTTATCCAACGAATGGATTTTTTTTTTTTACCTTCTATAAAATTTATTTTTTATTTATTACTAATCGATAAATTCCACATGTCCTTTAATTGGGGCGTACTTGGAGTCACCCATTTGCAGATACTCCACTTTTAAAGAATCAATTATCATAAATAAAAATTTAAAATAAAACTCATATTTTATACAAAAGGGTATATTTTTTTACATGTATTTCTCTTCCAAAAACTATATTTTTGAGAAATTATTAATGAGAGATGCTAACCAAGAAAAAAAATACACTATTTTTTGACATTGTTCAACATCATTTAAATATTACATGTACTATTGAATTGTGTGCATTATAATAAAATATCTCTAAATAAATAAAAGAAATCTAAAAAATAGATTTAGAAGTCAGAATGCGTGCAACGATAATTACTTGTATCTATCCATATACACATATGGTTATCAAAGTAAAAACGTGACATAGAACAAGAAAATGAAAAATCAGAAATCAACAGTGAACAAATTTTATATTAGAGCTATATAAACGTTGCATTTGAGAGAGAGAATGATTAAAATAAAATTTTATCTTTCTACAATGACTTCTTTTTCGAGAATTTGCATACATCATATGTAATATGTACCACGAATAAAGGAGTGTATAAAACCCGAGAATTTGCAAGTATTTTTTATTTTCTCAAGTAGCACATGGACTCTTTTAAGTTTTTAATCATCATTAAATTTATAATAAATTCCATAATGGCAATTCAACCGTTTCATTCATCCACAAATTCAAATAGCCCCATTATTTTTATTTTTCATTAATTTTATAATAAATTCCATAATGACGATCCAACCGTTTCATTCTTCCACAAATTCATGTAGTTATCATTTTATTCTCTTTCATTTTTATTTTATTTAATATAAATATACACATGCCATTCAAAGAAGATTAACATTTGTCACAAAATTAACATAGAGGCTCTACAGAATTTTATTCTCTTTTATTTTTTTTATTTAATATAAATGTACAATCCGAAAAGACAAAATATGCGAGTATTTTTTATTTTCTCAAGTAGTACATGGCACCTTATAAGATTTTAATTATCATTAACCGTTTCATTCCTCCACAAATTCATATTTTTATTTTCCATTAATTTCGTATTATAATTGTCATTAATTTTATAATAAATTCCATAATAGCGATCCAACCGTTTCATTCCTTCACAAATTCACATAGCCCCATTATTTTTATTTTTCATTAATTTCATAATGGCGATCCAACCGTTTCATTCTTCTACAAATTCATGTAGTTATAATTTCATTCTCTTTTATTTTTATTTTATTTAATATAAATGTACATATGTCATTGAAAGAAGATAGACACTTGTCACAAAATTAACATGGAGGCTCTACATAATTTTATTCTCTTTTTTTATTTATTTTAATTAATATAAATGTACATGTGTCTTTAAAATAAGATGAACACTTTTCACAAAATTAATATGGAGACTCTACTTTTATATTATTGTATGTGATATATTACATATTTGCATGCACCAGTTTCTGTAAGATTATTTTTATTTGCATTCACTATAGCCGTATCCGATGGTAAGAAGCTCTTTCTTTTTTGAAGATTAGAAAGATATCTTAACAAGCAACAGCAATTTTTCTTGTTAGTTGGATATTATGCTTCTTGATAAAAAAAGAATTTACAAAGTCATACTTTAACAATAGAGTTATGCAATTAAATTTGCAGTGACTTGTCTGTATAGTGACAATTGACAATCAAGGTTTTAATTATTGTCCGTTACTGCTATGTAATTCTGTTATATTACGGTTTCGGCCTACACTATCACTGTTATTGTTATCGTTACGCTAAAACAAATTTTGTAAAGATGAAAAAAATTCGTAACTCCGATTTCCGCTACCGTTATGTTACAGCCGTTACGGTCCAAAACCGTTACACAGTCACTGTTATCTTTACGGTTAACGCCACCATTATTTGAAACGGTGACATCCATCGTATATAGGTATATGGAGTACACATGCCATTATTGGAGGTTATCACGAAACAGGCGTGTCACCCACATTTGTAGTCCTTTATTGTTAGACATTTGTAACGAATCATCATTAAAGCAGCATGCACCCTTTTTGGGAGTCACCTTTTCTCAAAATCATTAGACATAATGGCATTTTCTTCTTATTAATGATGTCAATTTTTGGTTACAAAAGGGACAAGCATGATCATACTCCCTTTCCACAAACAGTGGAGAAGTGACTGCAGTGGCGATCACGAAGTTGACAACATGGGCCACGGATGGAGAGTGGTCACTCAGAAGGTGATGAAGCATGCACCGTGTTCAGTTGCAGTGCTTCTGGATCGTGGACTTGGGAGCAAGCCTCGCCAAGCTCCAGAAGTCACGTCCAAAGACGTGGCACAAAGGTTATGTGTCATTTTCTTTGGTGGGCCTGATGATCGTGAGGCCTTGCAGCTAGGTGGAAGGATGGCTGAGCATCCAGCAGTCAAGGTGACTGTTACGAGGTTTGTGCAGAAACAAGGAGCAGCGAGTAACAATGTTACACTCCGACCCTTACCGGATAAATCTAGGGAGAAGAGTTATAGCTTCTCCACTGCCATTATGAACCGTGAGGAGGAAAAGGTATATCGACTTCTGTTTATGCTTGAACCTAGTGCCTAGAACGATAATCAAAATATCCCCGTTTAACAGCACACGTACGTGAAATTGAGAAGATTTAATTTTCCCAACAATTTTGGGCCTTTATCAAACATATTCCATAAATTGCGCATATAGTTTAAGGCTTTTAATCGTATTTACATTTTACACTTAAAAAAAAAGGATAAAGAAAAAGAAAAAGGTGTTTTTAGAAATTTTATATCAAACCAACATATTATGACAAATCATTTGGACGAATATCTTACTAATATAAAAGTTGAGTTATCTGTTATTTTTGTTCTAATCGTGATTTATGGCTACATAATTTTTTAACAAGCGACTACATATTTTCTTTGACAATTGGCTATGTAATTTTATAATACATATTTCCATCAGTTTAATAATCAAAATTTAGGAAAAAAAATATTATATTTCACTATCTTTGTATATACATATACACAAAATCTAAGGTAATCAATCTTGAAAATATTATCAAAATTACTCATACATTTTAAAAAAATATTATTATAACAAAATTCCCACCAAAATCAAAATAAATCTAATAAAAGTTATTTTTTTTTCTCAAAATAATAATTATTATCATATGAATTCACTAAAACTGGACTCATAAAACAAAAGATAAAAAATTAAAATAAAAGTTGTCATATAAATTTTTTAATAGAAAATAATATTGTAAAGAATCATAACCAATAAAGCCTACCGTGATAGAATTTCAAACCTAAAATTATTAAAGAACAAAAAATATAGTAATCATATTATTTTATTTGAAAAAATAATCATAAATAATTCATCTAAACCTTATCATATTTAAAATACATAAAACATATAAATATAATACAAATACAAAAGCTATCTCTATATATTGCAATAAAAGGATAAGAGTTATAATTTAAAAATATTATTTATATTTTTGAATTATATTTTTAATCTATTTGTGATACGTATCAATATGATTAATTGACAAGTATCCCATTAATTTAGGATTATAAAAAAATAAAGTTTATCATATAGAACCTATTCAAATCTAAACTTCTTGCAAAATAAAACTTATTAACATCATATTTATTATTTAAAAATATTACCATATAATTTTTTTATTGTAACCTAATCTTCTTGAAAGAATATAAAAATAATTAAAAATAATATACCTAAATAGATTCTATGCATTGAAGCAAAATATGAAAATTATTATTTTTTAAAAAAAAATTATATATATTAAATATTTATATATGTCAATTCTAGGTTACAGGTTATATATTAAAAAAATATAAAAAATTATCTATTTTGAAGAATTATTTAAAGTTGTCGTTTCAACTATTTTTTTCTATTTGTAAAAAATATCTGCATAACTAATTGACACATGTTTTATAAATTTAGGAGCTTTTAATAATAAAATTTGTTATAATGCAATTCCACTAAACTTAAACTTCTTTGAAAATAAAATTTATTTAAATCTAATATTTTTTAAACAAATAACATTTATTACTTTAAAATATATATCAAAATTGGCTATCAATTAGAAGAAAAGGATGAAAATTATAATTTACAAAAAAGATGAAAAGTATTTATATTGAAAATTATATTTTTATTATGTCAATATCAATAAACGGTTAAAATTTATATGTAATAAAAAATTTAATGATAATATATTAATATACAGCTTGTTTAGCAATTTTGTATATATTAAATTCAAAATATTCGAGGAAAATATGTACGGTTAATTTTTGAAATTAGTAAAAAGGAAAAATTACAATACTATTATATAATAAACTAATCAATAACAAATATAAAATTGCATCTAATGACAAGTAAAAAAGAACAAGATAACATGATTAGCAATTACATCTAATAATTCGAAAAAGAATATTTTCACATAGTCCATGCAATATACAAACTAAATTCTAATTTTAAATAAAACTCGTATGAAACCTTTCCATGTAACTTGTCATAGTTTTATCTTCTCGGATTTTGCCAACTATGCAATATACATCTAAAAAATAAAAGCGTGACACTCATAGCCGAGACAAGCAATTTATTTTCATTTTACGATTTGTACCGAATATTACTTCCAACGATCATTATTTTGACATTGAAGTAATTGTTGCCCAAAAGTTTTTAGTTAAAATTTCACTAGGTATCAGTTTTTCATTTGAAAATATTAGTTATCAATTTTTAAAAAGTGACAGTTTTTTGTCCATACAATAACTTTTCCCCTAACGTAAAAAATCTGACATGCTAAGAGGAGGGGGCGGTTGAGAGATAAACCGTCACAAATAGATCGATTTACCCCTAAATAGAACGGGCATGACCGCTTGTTTCCCCCTTTTTTTTTCTTTTCTTTTTCTTTTTCTTTTTTTATAATCATTCTGAATTATTTCCGCTTATAGCAGGAAAAATTCACGTCACATTTTACAACATTAGCAAATGCGGCACTTGCTCTGATTTACAAATTTTATTATTTAACAAAATATTACATTCTAAGGAAAAATTTAAAAATTATTTCAAATAATTTTTTATAAAAATATAGAAACGTTGTAGTTATTATTTATTGATATTTTAAGTATGTATAATATAAAAATTTCGAGATACCATCGTGAACTCGCAGTACTGATTTATATTCTTGAAAATTAATATAACATTTAAATATTTTGTTAAGTTCTATAGATATTTTAGCAATTGTAAATTATAATTACTTAACTTTTGATATTTTTATTTTAAATTGCTTAATTTTT
The DNA here is from genome assembly GCA_001753735.1 of Embelia ribes. Taxonomy (NCBI): domain Eukaryota; kingdom Viridiplantae; phylum Streptophyta; class Magnoliopsida; order Ericales; family Primulaceae; genus Embelia; species Embelia ribes. The sequence continues at coordinate 498 of MKEJ01066996.1, read as the reverse complement.
TGGTGATAAATATCAATTTAAATATTTAAAGATACAATATTATTTTTTAACAAAAGATATACATGTTAAAAATAATTAATTTATCATTTTGGGTATAATGGCTTTTGTTATAAAAAAAATAAGATGAAGGACAAATTTGAAAGAAAAAATATATGAAATATTTTGTGGAGTTTGACACGTTTTATAGAATAGTTATATTAGAGAGCCTTACAATTGGATCAATTGAATTGGTAATGAAATTGATGAGAAAAAAAATATTTTTTAAAAATGTAAATACTGTAACTATATGTAATGTGGCACAAACAATAGTAATTGACGGTCATTATGTATTGGCAACTTAATTAGGAGCTAGATGAGAGAGCTATTGTCCAATTCCAAGACAAGTGGGTCGACATGATTGAGTACATTGAAAAGGCGACAACCAACATTATAGAGGCGGTTCTAGAGATAGGACGGAGCAAGGACTACGATCTAATTGTTGTTGGCAAAGGGCGGTTT
>MKEJ01066988.1:0-14670 GCA_001753735.1 Embelia ribes | reverse complement strand
TTAGCATGTTATTCATTTTATGAAGATTATGCATAACATGTGTAATGATGTAAAATGCATGAGTAGAAGACTATGGCTTTTGCATTGAGGGTAGAGAAGGACATTTGTTTAGGATAGTGTATCAAGATTTTAAATAGTAGCAATGAGGCCTACAACCTTATCGTGAAAAATGGGAAATCTGCATCAGGGATTATCCATTTACTTGACGTTGTGTGAGTGAAGAGTAAATGAAGGCTTTGTTTTCAGCGCAGTTTGGCAAGGAACTTAGCGGCAACCATCACCGGTTTTAAGAAGTGAAGTAAATACATGTCCAAAATAGTGTCAAAGTGACAGGTATGTGGTGTAGTGCAGTTGTACGTAAAAGAGACATATATTGCATTCATGCGTAATTTATGTATCCGTATCATGATTTACATTTTAGTTATGCTATTTGTATTCATGCTTATATATATTTCGCATATCGCTTAGACTCATGTTTACATTTTGCAAGTTGTCTAACCGTTATTTTTTCCCATTTTCTTTCTTATAAATTGTATTGTAGGTCCGAAGGTGGATATCGAGCATCATTGACGATGCCACATTGTACTTGTATATACATATCTTTCGGTTCACTATGACAGGTGAAGAGAAGACGAAGATGATATTTTGTTTTTAGCACCTTATTTCTTTCTTGTTGTAGTATTTCATTTTGTAAAACTTATATAAAAGCGTACTCTGATTTAATTGTAGTAGACGTTTATGTAGAAGTTGTATAAGAAGTGAAAGTATGGATATGTTCTTATCCGTTATAAGATTGAGAATATATGTATACCTTCCAATATCCTTCCTTTTTGACAAGCTTGTAGCTTATAGTATTGTATCTGTAAACAGGCTAGTTTACAATGTTGATGTATATATACATTTTCCGGTGTTGGCGTTGGCCTTCGTATTTCAGTTCTAGACTAGTTGACTTTTATTGCGTTGATGTGAAATGATGTAAACTGTGAGTAGTATCGTCATGCAGCGGCAATTAGATGCGTTGATAAAATAGGGGTAGAAAATATATTTTCAAATTTATTTTTCTGTTCAATAAAATTTTTCTTCCTTTTTATATTCAAAAAGGGAAATACAAAACTCGTATCCCTGGGTTTCTCGGAATTCGGGGCACGACAGGTGAAATGGTTGTTTATATAAAAAAGCAGATTGTTAGAAAGTTTACCACAAACTCTATTTTTGAAGTATTTGAGAAAAATAAAGATCGTCAAGTTCCATTTTCATATATCGAATTAGATTATACGAAAATCTAAGTTTTTTTACTTGTATTTTGTGATTATCTTCTACAAATATTTTATAAGACTTATATGTAACAACTATGTTATGTTTTAAATTGATTTTTATATTAAAATTAATAGTATTAAAAAAAAGATTATATGGTATTTGATTATTTTAAATGTTTCCATGACATTTAACTTTTTACAATATTTAGCCCCCCTCTCCCTAATTTTTTGTTCTTAGCTCCGCCCCTGCTTGTTAGAGGGGTTTTTAAACTATTGATTAATATTTTTACTATCGAATAAATGTTTTTTTGTAATTTTAAGTTAAATCTTCACTTTGAATTATTTTATATGTATTTTCAAAATCTCCATAATGTTTTTACTTATACTAGTGTATAGATTGTGCATTACACGATTCGTATAGAATTATTACTTTTTGAATTATTAGATATAATTATTAATCCTGTTAAATTGTAAGTTTTTTTTGTCATTTTCTTTAATTCTATATTTTTTCTTGCTTGTATTATATCGTGTCCATGTAATTTTTCTATTACATTCTTTCCATGACAATTTAAAAAACATACCGTACATATTTTACTCAAATATTATGAATTTAATATATACAAATTGCAGAAATTTTTTTTATTTAATATCCTTAAACTTTTCAAAATATATGCATTCTTATCCATAAACTGATTTGACATAATAAAAATATCAATTTTCAACATAAATAATTTTTATCTTTTCTTTAAATGGTAATTTTCATTAGTTTTCAGAGCCGATTTTGGTTTATGTTCAAAGAAATATGTTTTATCTATTTAAAAAAATTAGATTTAGAGAAATTTTATTATAATAATATTTTTAAATAAATTAACATATTTTTAATAAGTTTATTGTTCAAGAAATTTAATTTGGTGGAATTGCATTATGATAAATTTTATTATTCAAAATTTCTAAGCTCTTGTGATACTTGTCAGTTAGTTGTGAGAAACTTTGTCACATATAGCGAAAAATAATTAATGGAGCATTTTACATAATTTTTCAACATAAATAATTTATCATCTTTTTTCGAATATAGCTTTTTCCCTATAAACTGACATTGACATATATAATTTTTTAACATAGATATATTTTATTTTTTAAAAATAATAATTTTTAACCTTTTAATCCAAAGCATAGAGTAGATTTAGTTTATTATTTAAAAAGTTTCTTTCTATGCTTTCAAAAAAATTAGACTTATAGGAATTATATATGGTAATATTTTCATATAATAAATATGATTTTAATAAGTTTTATTTTTAAAAAGGTTAGGTTTGATGAGGTCCCGTTATGATAAATTTTATTTTCTTAAAAGCCCAAATTAATAGGACACGTGTTAATTAATCGTGTAATCACTTGTCACTAAAATATAAAAACTGGTTGAATGAATAACCTTATATAATTCTACAACACACACTCATATTTATTTATTTATTTTTAATTATGATTCTTATCATTTTGTTATAATATATAGAGTCAGTTTTTGTATATGTGTGAACCAATAATGATCATTTTTAATTATAATTCTACAACACACACACGCACACTCATATTAGGTTTAGATGAACCAATAATGATAATTTTTCAAATAAAATAATATAATTTACAAATATTTTTCTTCAAGATGTTTAGATTTAGAGTTCTATTTTGATAGGGTTTATTAATTATGATTTTTTATGATATTATTTTTGATAAAAAAAAATGATTATGACATCTTTTATTTTAACTTTTTATCCTTTGTTTTTTATTCTAGTTTTAGTAGATTCATGCTATAATAATACTTTTAAGAAAAAAATAATATTTATTAGATTGGTTTTGATTTTGATGGGAATCTTTTTATGATAATATTTCTAAAAATATAATAGTATTTACATAATATTTTCCTGATTGATTATCTTAAATTTGTGTATGTGTATATGTAAAAGTTAGTGAACATCTATTATTTTTTTCACTTGATTGTTAAATTGATGAGAACATGCATCATAAAACTATGAGGCAAGTTTTCACAAAATTATGGAGGCTTTTATCGTAATTAGAATAAAAATAGTAGAAAAATCAAATTTTATATTAATAAGAAATATCTTGTCCACCGTTGCACGTCATTTTATATAATACTAGACCAGTCGGGTGAAATCTCACTGCTATTTAAGTAGAAAATTCATTTACATCCATCTATCTTAAAATTATGCTACAAGTGATGAGTCATATTGAAGATAATAAAAACTGCGATTGAAGTGATTTAATAGTTGTGTAAGGTAAACACACCTCGATGAACAAGGGCATAGGGTGTGAAAGCCTCAACCACAAGTACTCATGGCCCAGAAGATCTTACGTTGGAGGAATTTACCTTTCCAAATCCTCTATGCATTTTCTTCGTGAAAGTTGTGTGCTTTCTTACTATTGAAGTCATCATTTATTATTGTTACCTCATGGCAACGGCGCCTTATACGTATGTGATTGTAAGATATTAGTTATCTAGTGAGTGCAAACACTTCGTACACATTCGATGAACGAGTTTACGCATAGTGTCGTGAAGCTTCAGCCACAAGTTGTTTGTGGACTGGGATATCTGCTTTTGGAGGGGTTTACCTTTTTTTTTATCCTCTATGCATATTCTTTGTGTACTGCTGTTGAAACTTTCAAAAAAAGTAAAAAATGCATATTCTTTGTGAAAGTTGTGTGCTTTCTTACTATTAAGTTCATGATTTATAATTGTCAATCACTTTATAGGCAATGGCTTATGTAGTTGTGATTGTACGATCCCGATGAATTAATAAGTGTGTGCAAGGCATATAGGTCGAGGAAATAGTTTATAACATATTTCCATATTGAAGGACAAGGTTATGTTCGGATGTGTTTACATAATTATACTAAAAAAATAGAAAAAAAAAACTATGTTTTTACTAGATAATTAGTAGCGTAGGAATTGCTCCTCAATGTTTAGTGAACTTTTTGGCATTCAAAACACAGTACTTTGGTACAAAAACTGTGTTAAGCGAAGACTTACACGACTTGTGTATGAGGTGTTGTGAGTCTGGTCTAGCTCAAGTTCGCTTACACCTTTACCATGTAGGTAAGCAATGGCTCACAAATTATTTGCTTGAAAATTGGCGAGATCTAAGACGTACAGAATTTTACTTAGCAAGTGTATTAAGGTACTATTGTAATTTTCTCAATAAGTATCCGAGTATCGAATCTCAATGAATCCCATGCATGACGGAAATACTAAAAAAATTCGAATCGAGCTATTGTAACGTGTGAATTCAAAATTTAATTACCAATTAAATTACTTTAAAACTACTCCTAAATGCTCGTTGGTTTGGTCCTGATACGAGAATGTTTTTTACTACACTATTGCAACAATATAATGAATAAAAATGTAAAAACAATAGCAATAAAAATCTTGTCTATGATGGGTAATCCGATAAATTAGTTTCTGCCCCTAATTACCTTAAATGATGAGTCCCGATTGAGTTAATCTAGAAAATCACCGAGCATTTTTTATCTGGTTTATCTCGACCTAGTTACTGTGTAATCGAGAGTATGTTAGACTCTATAATTACACCTATATGATTTATAAATTACCTCAGACAGGTTCTAAAACCCTAAACGTTTTGATTAAATCAATTTGTTGGATTAAGATTCAAGTTTCGGCTAAATTTATTTAGAAAATCACAGATGTTTATTATCTGGCTTATCTCGACTTTGTGTGATATCGAGAGTGTCTCAAGCTCCATAACTACGCCCAGGCGATTTTTACGTTACTTCCGATAGGTTCAAAAATTCTAAATTTTCTAAGTCAATTTTTTCGATTTAAAATTTATAAAAATCATTCTTATTAATTAGGGTGTTTGAGGGTTCGACTAACATATTTTCATCCTCAAGGCAAGATTGAAACTATCCTAACATGATGAAATTAAGATTAAAAATATGTAAATTAAAGTATAAAAATGAGAACATGATAATAATTAAATTAAAGCATGAAATTAAAAATATGACAAGTAATTTAAACAACAATTATGATAAACAACATGAAAATTAAACAATTTAAGTAAGAAAGAAGTTAACTTACGGACTTGAAAAAATTAAATTAGTACAACTTTGTGGAAAGAAATTCTTCACCAAGCTAAATTAAAATTACCATTAATCTACTTTTTCAATCTAAAACTCAAAAATAAAGAAGAAGAAAAAATATTTAGAAGTAGAAGAAAGAAGAAAGAAGTAAGAACTTCCACCTAAAACTAACCTAAACTAACGTATGAATGATTCCGAAAAATGTTCAAGACTTAGTATGTCTTTGAGGTTAACTTGGTTATAATCACCAAGGAAAAAGGATTGTCTTTGAGGTGGATTGTTGGTTAAGGGGCTTGAGTGTGAACCAAGGCATGTGTGATTAGACAAAATGAGAGTTGTTGACCCTTGAATAAAATCTCATCCTGGACAGTTCAACCGATCGAAGATCCAAAGTGTCAAAATTTGATAAGATTGTTCTGCTTCAATAATTCTTTATTTTTTTGGTTTTGTCTGCTTTTAATCTTTAGATTTCAGTATCCGAACGTTTTTTATGATCACGAATTCTCAACAAATCCCATTAGCAACTATTTTGGCCTATTTGACACTAATTTCCTGAAATACACGTAAAAATCATTGATACCAAAATAAAGTGTGAAACGTACATCAAATGTAAAATAACTTCAGTTATTATTCAAGGCTAACATTCTTATTTTGTACAATAATAAAAAATCATGTGAACTATAATTATTTTCATATAAACATATATAAGGATTTTCATATAAACATCGAAATTAATATCTCCTAAACCCAGCTAACCTCATTTGTACTCTTAGTTAGTACTCATATGTCCCGATCTTATTTATAAAAGGGTAAATTACACTTTGCCCCCTTGAGGTTTATGAATATTATAGAATACCCCTGTGGTTTTAAGGATTACACTTTACCCCCAAGTTCTAATTGAAGTTTGACTCGCTTGTACAAAGACAATAATGCCCTTCTATAGATATTATCCTATTTCTATTTTATTCATTTTTTTAATTAAGTAAATTTTATAATTAAATTTCTATTTTCATATATGAAGTGGTTTTATATTCAATTTTATGATTGGTATTCAAATTTAATTTATTCTTATTATGCCGCTATTGTTCAAAAGAAAATTTATGCCGAAATATGTGCTATTTTCAATAAATTATTATTATTTTTTTTTATTGATTTAGTCTACTAATACAAGAAATACTATAAATTTTTTATTTTATTTTCGTATTAAATTTCATTGAAGGGTTATGATTATCTTTTTTAAGTCGTTAATAATAATGAAATTCGAAAGTTTTTTAAGGTATTTCATTGGGTTTAGGGGTATTCTGGGTATTATAAGAGTTATCTAAAGGCAATTAATCAAATTTCAATTTCCCCCAAAAATTTTGGGTGAAGGTGCAATGGAAAACAAACCTCACAGCGGGATAGTATAATATCAGAAACCTCAGGAGTAAAATGAAATAGTCAGAAACCTCATGGGGGATAAAATGTAATTTGCCTTTTATCAAATAACAAAGTATAGACGAGACTACGTTAAAACTGGGAGTCATTGATAACGTAGGTGAGCGTAGAAAAATATCGGAGTTTACGTGCACACACAAACACAATATTAAACTATAGTAAAATTTTCAGTTTTTAAGCACAATTCTTACTGTGCAGCCTAGACGTCGACTTTATGTACGCTAGACAAGGAGACTAGAAATTCATGTTGTCAAAGTCTGACTCTACGTAGGTACGAACATGCGCTTAAGCCGTAACGTGAGTATGATAGAGTCAAAATATGAAAATTTTTTAAGTCAACGAGTCGTGAAAGACGGAAAATGAGAATCGTGAAAGACGGAGCAGGAGCGGGAAGTTAGTTTGTTAGGTCAACTGCCATCTCATCAAGGTACAAAATTTTGGACCAAATCCAAAAAAGTGAGTAAAAAGTTAGGCACCATCCTTTGCGTTCAGCCACAAGTGTTGATGCATAATCTTTTTCTGCGTGGCCGTGCTTTCATAACTGGCCTCCTCTTCATTCATAACAGTATGCCACTTGCCATTTTTAACTGAAGTAGTAATAGTATCCAAAGTTTGAAATAAATAGCACAATGGGTCCTAATTAATTGATTAAAGTCATTTTAAAAGATGAAAAACATATCAAATGATATGTGATTTAATTTGAGGTAAATTAGCCTTGATCATTTACGTTGCTATCATTCCTACTTTGAGAACTTTGAGTTTTTTAATACGAGAAAAAACCATAGAGGGGCCGTATGTCATTTTTCTTAAAATATGGAGACAAGCCAGTCACTGTTTCAAAACTTGGAGACTAGTTTATTGACATTGAAATTACAAGGACCAAATAGAACTTTGGTTAAAACTATTGGACCATTATGTAATTCAACCTAAATATTTAACGAGTGCAACGATCACAAAACATGACAAGCACTACAAACAAACGCAATTTGTCGCTATTTTGGCTAAACCGTTGCTATGTGAAATTTAGCGAGTGATTATAATGCTTGTCGCTAGCATTCAACGATGAATTTTATAAAATAGTCGCAAGATACAGACAAAGCTGGCCCAGAGGCAAAGCAAAATAAGCAATTGCCTTACCTTGGCCCAAATGAGGGGGCAACCAAATTTTAATGGTTAATTGTTAAAATACTCTTAATAAATTAATTTATTTATGTTTTAAGAAAATATGAATCACCTGTTATAATTTTTTTTTTTTGTATTTCCCCTCTCTTCCTATACATACACACGTACACATATACATCTAATGGTAATTGTTTTTTGTTGCAGATCATTGATTTGTACGTTTTATTCGCGGTCTTCACTGCTCTGATCCAGGTACTACAGTTGAATATCTAATTGGGGATATTTCATTGCAGATCATTGATTTGGTGATTTAATCTTTCTACTTTCTAGGCTTGTGGGTTGTATTACTAGTTGTAGTTGCTAATTGATTTGGTGATTGAATCTTAATGGTAATTGTTATATAAGCTCTAAAATTTAGTTTAAGGGTCTGTTTACTAACAATGGTGTGAGTGCCATTAGCGTGTGGTGTGATTGTTTGGGTGATGAGAGAAAAGATGAATATCTAGTATCATAACATGTTCATGTTATTGCTCTTTAAATTACTGTGCAAGAAATAAATAAGAAAGGATATCATAACATGTTTATAGGAGTATTTTGCAAATCCTTATTGCTGTTTAATTAAATATTCGAACCTATTTTCCTTTTAGGCTTCTGGATTTTATTGTTAGCGTGTGGTTAGTTAATTGTTTGGATTAGGGACTAGTCATTTATTTGTGTAAGAGAAAAGATGATTATCATAATGTGTTCATTGTTCATGTATTTACTCTTTAAAACCATAGCCAAGAAATAAAAAGGCGTACTTTTTTGGTGAGTGCTCTATTTTCGTTGTTTCAATTTTTCGTGAATATAGATTTTTTTGAAGACCTACAATGTCTATAAGTATATGATCTTGTAGGTGAACTTAGTGAAAATCAAAATATTATGTAAAATGTATTTAGGTACTATGAAGAGATTTCGAAAACAAAATTTAGGAGCTTTTAATAGAAATGTCAAATAATGTAAAGAAGCAATGGTGAAATCTCTAGCAAGCTCAATTGCAAAGTTGTAAAGTGCAAGAGCTCAAAAAACTCAACAGTTGAGTCAAGTAAAAGAAACTAGTAATGAAAATATGGAGGAGCATAATCAAGATCACATGAACAATGATTTTGAAGATGATAGAGGAGAGGGTAATGTAGAGCTTATAAATGAAAATCCTATTCCTATAAATGAAAATCTTGTGGATGAAAATCGTAGTGAAGAAAGGGAAAGTGTGTTGACCTTGAGAAAGATGTGAATGTGAATTATGACCCGGGTTTATGGGGAATGATTAATGATTCTAAAAGGGTTTTGTTAGTGGAACAAGGTCCTATTAAGATTTTGAAAGAAAATGACGAGTTTCCAAGGGGCAACCATTGGCAAAGAAGATCATTTTCTTCTAGACATTACATTAGTCATCAACCAAATGGAGAGAAGAAAGAAAGAAAGTGGCTTGTCTATTCAAATGAGTTGAATAGAGTATATTGCTTTTGTTGTAAGCTTTTTAAGCATAAAAGGATGAGTTCTAAGTTGGGAGATGGTGGGGTTGACGATTGGCACAACATTTCTCAAAAGCTCAAAAACCATGAAGTTAGTCCCAAGCATAATACAAATGTGGTGAAGTAGATTGATTTACATAAAGGGCTCAAACTCAAGGGCACAATTGATAAAGAAATGCAAGCACAAATTGAAAAGGAGAAAATTCATGTGGAAGATGAACTTGAACGAATTATATGGGTTGTAAAGACACTTGCACGAAATAGGTTGCCATTTCGTGGAACAAATGAGAAAGTTTATGAGAAGAATAATGGTCTTTTTTGTCAACTTGTTGAATTACTTATAGAATTCAATCAAACTATGAGAGATCATCTTCGCCGCATTAAAGATAATGAAACTCAAGTCCATTATCTTTGTCATAAGATTCAAAATAAGTTGATACTCTTGCTTGCTGACGAGATGAAAAAGAAGATTCTACAAAAGATTTTGAAGGCAAAATACTTCTTGGTTATTCTTAATTCCACCCTGGACTTAAGTCATGAAGAATTAATGGCAATTGTAATTAGGTCGTACAGTCAAGGTAGAAAAGTTCTTTCTTAAGTATATTAAGGTTGATGATACTTCGGTCTTGGTCTTTTCAAGAAACTTGAAGAGACTTTGGTTGATCTTAAGCTCGACATTGATGATATAAGAGGTCAAGGCTACGATAATGGGTCAAATATGAGTGGGAAATATCAAGGTGTACAAAAAAGACTCCTTGACAAAAATCCTAGAGAACTTTATGTACCATGTAGATGTCATAGTCTCAACCTTGCACTTTGTAATATGGCTAAATTTTGTACGAAAGCGAAGTTTTTTTTTTGCATATGTGCAAAAAATATATACTTTGTTTTCGGGTTCAACGCATAGGTGGAATGTTCTTAGGAGTTTTGTAAATAGGTTGACACCAAAACCATTGTCGGCGACTCGTTGGGAAAGCCATATTGAGAGTGTCAAAGCAATAAGATATAATGCACTGAAGTTGAGAGATGCTTTGATTGAAATTGCAAACATCTCTAAAGAGGATGTTGTGATGGCGGAAGCTAAAGGTTTGTGCCAAAATGCCTTAGAGGATTTTGAGTTCTTGATTAACTTATGTATTTGGTATAAAGTTTTTAATCAAATTAACCGGGTTAGCAAACTACTTCTACAAGAAGAAATGGATTTGAAAAATGCTCTCACAAAAATAAATGAGGTCATCATATTCTTTAAAAAGTTTATAGATTATGATTTTGAGGGCTTGATAGAAGAAGCTAAAGAACCTACTAATGAAGTTGATATAGATCCTATCTTTCCTAAAAAAAGAGTTGTTCGTAGAAAGAAACATTTTGATGAGAACATGGAGGTGGGTGCCAAAGAAAGCCAAACACCGGATGATACTTTTAGAGTATTTTATTTTTTCGTGATTATAGATTAAGCTATTACACTTGAGGTTTGATTTGAACAATATGAGATTTATGTAAAGTCATTTGGATTCTTGCTTAGTCCAAAATTGAGAAGTATTAGTAATGAAGACTTGAGAGAGCATTGCATTAATCTAGAGAGTTTCTTGAAACATGAACAATCTTGTGATATACATGGGGAAGAGTTATATGGAGAGTTACATGAATTGAAAGCAATATTGCCCACGGAAGTTACAAAATCAATCGATATTCTTGACTTCATAAGATCTTATTGGGAACATGGCGGTTTTAGTAATGCTTGGATTGCTTATCGAATTTTGTTGACTATACCGGTCACGGTTGCTTTAGTGGAAAAGAGCTTTTCAAAGTTGAAGTTGATAAAAAATTATCTTCGGATTATAATGTTATAAGATAGATTGAATGATTAGCTATGATATCCATTGAAAGTGAGCTATTAGATAAGCTTAATTGTGATGAGTTGATTGAGGAGTTTGCTTCAAAAAATGTAAGGAGAAATATCTTTCTTTAAATCGGATTGTACGTGCTAGTTTGTAAAGTACTATAATCGGACATCATTTTGTAGTTTGTTTTAATCTATATTTTGTGGTGTAATAAACCTATGTTTCTAATGTGATGATAAATATGTTGAAAGATTATGTATATGAATTTTTTCTTTTCTTATAAAGGGGCAACCAATTTGTAGATCCCTTTGGGCAACCCTCGTCCCCGGGTCGGCCCTGTCTATGACAAACCAAATGCGAAGTTATATGTTGTTCTTCATACTTCCGTGAGATTGTTTCAATTATTGTTCTTAATAAAGTTTGATTGTTATTTTTGTTATCATTATTTTTATTATGTTAGGTTAAATTACTCTTATCCTAAGGGGATGAAGGTGTATTCGACCAATCTTTTATATACTATTAGTTGGCAAGGTTTGATAAGCCTGTAACCCTTACCCAATAATTATATTGTAGTGGAGACTCTCTAATTCAACATACCTAAAAGTAGTAGTTGAGGCCACCAAAATTTCCGATTGGGTAAGTTAGTTAATTAATTTGTTAACTGCATATTTATTCTTTTACTTTTAATTAAATCACATATTCTTGAAAATTCATCTAAGTTTTAGGAGTATTGGTATTTAGATAGGTAATTACTTGAATTGAAAATTGTTAAAATGATTAAATCTTAATTTTACTAAATCAGTACGAGTTCCTTGGTTTGATAAACTCGATACTTTACTAGTAAAACTATTTCATTCTTGCAATTGGTAGGTATTATATTTGCATATTTTTTGAGCAATTAACAGCTTTGCATCGCCCGCCTCCATTACAAAATTTCAAGGGACGAGCACATCACATGTCTAGATTGCTATCAGTCGTTGCAACTAGAGATAGCAATTGGTTTAATCCAATCCAAACCAAATCAAGAAATAAGTAGCATAATCTAAATTCAAACCAAAATACATTCTAACCCAAACCAAACTAAATTTAAAATATTTGTAAATCAATCTAAATCAAAACCAAATCAAAATAAAACAAACGATTAACCAAAACAATTCAGCCCATTCCTTTTTTCAATTAATATAAATTTCTTTTATGGCTTAATTGGTTGGAGGGTTTGGGAGGGGAAGGGAAGGGTGTCATAGAAAATTAAAAAATTTGAATTTGGCTAAATTTAGTGAAGAGAAGGAATTTGGGGGGCGCGAGGGAGGTAATTACTAATTTCTTATCTTCCCATTCTTTTAATTAATTCTTCTCTTCCCTTCACTTTCTCTCTCATCCCTTCATAGCCAATTACCAACCAAGCTCTTATAGCATTCGCATCAGTTTAGGTAGAAAAATTTGTTAAAATAACTCAAAAATACCATTGTTTTTCTATTTTACTTATTCTTTATACAACTACATCATACAACAGATTAGCTATTTTAGCTAATGACTATAATATTAATTATTTTTTTATAATATTTTATTTATTATCAATATTAATAACCAAATATTATTTTTTGATCAATTTTTTATACAAATTTATTAATTTTATTTGTCAATATAGATCTTTTAATAAATATATTTTATAAGTTTTAATACGGTGTATAGTATAAAAAAATATGTTAAACAAATTAAAAATTATAATCTTTTTAAAAAAATAGAGAAGAAGATAAAGAAAAATATTAAAATAAAAAAGAAATATAACAAAAGAAAGAGAAAGTAGGGAAGAATAAGCGTGGGCTCAGGTGAGTAGAGAGAGGAAAGAGAGGCTTACCTATGCTACAATAATTGGATATATTTAGCTATGTATTGTAATAAAAATTAAAATAGTCAAATATTTAGTCAATTTGATATATACATATTTTTTAACTTTTTGCTAAATTTATTATATAGAATAGCTAAAAATGTATTTTTAGCAAATCTGCTATTATTGCTCTTAGTAATTATAATGGGAGACAGAGAAACTTAATAATTTTTTACATATGATGAATTTTGTCAAACTAAATAAAAAATAAAACCAATCCACCATGCTAAAATAAAAACTAATTATTCGAATTGAATTTATTTTCAACTTAGTCCCCGCCAATTCAGTGTGACCTGTTACAAGAAGACTCCACGTGTCAAATCCTCAGTTGCCAGAGCTACACGTGTCCCCCTGACCCCCTGTATCTCGCGCCGCCTTCAAAATCCACGGCGGAGATCACCGGACACCTCCCGCATTTCCCACACCAGTAACCGCCACTCTCACCTCTTTCTCTCTATATATATCTATCTATACATACACACATATATGTATATACAATGGCGAATGAGGCTTCAGATTCAGTCGTGTATCTCCATGGCGACCTAGACCTCCGTATCATCGAGGCCCGGGACCTGCCGAACATGGACGTGGTGACGTGGCGCATCCGCCGCTGCCTCACCGCCTTTGACGCCTGCCGGAGGCCTCAGGATCAGAGCCGCCGCGGGAGACACCGCAGCAAGATCGCCACCAGTGACCCCTACGTCACGGTGTGCCTCGGCGGTGCCACCGTGGCAAGGACTCGTGTCATCTCTAGCAGCCGGAACCCGGTCTGGGACGCACGGTTCTTGCTCCAACTCGCTCACCCCGCGTCCGAGGTCGAGTTCCATGTGAGTTTTCACCATCATGGATATATATACGTGTGTGTGTGTATTGTTTAGCCCGCATTGCACATTTTGCGAAATTGATTTGAAAAAGCTGAGTACATTCTGTGATTTCTTTATATTTGATATTGGTTTCTTTATTTCTATGATTCTGTTATGGTTACATTTTGGATGTCCAATTACGACCCTGGACTTTGGCTAATCTCCTTTTTTCTTTTTGCTCTATTTAAGTGACAACAGAACCTTGTAATGACTATGTTAAGAGTTGATATATAAAATTACATTGGTTTGATTAACACCTTGAGTTAAGTGGGGTCTCTTTCGCACTGTGAGCGGGAGTTCGTGCCATTTGATTCATCACTATTTCACCGATATTTTAAGTTTGTAGGAGGCGTTTTATGTTACTTATAATCTTTATCACGCCCACCATGTCTGTCTTACTTTTGAACCATCCAAATCTTTTTATTAATTAGGTTGGGAGTTAGATTTTGATAGACCTTAAGTTCATTTGTTCACACAATTTGCAGCCCAGGTTGGAGGCTGGTTATGTATGGCTGCTGGACACTTTGGCAAAACTTTCATATGTGGCTGATGGTAATGGAATTGGCATGATTCATGCCATAGTTTTTTGTATAAATAGGTGCTTGTGTAAGCTTGTAAAATATAACCAAAAAAAAAAAA
>MKEJ01066984.1:0-15010 GCA_001753735.1 Embelia ribes | reverse complement strand
TTCAAGCACTAGTCCTGAATTTTTAAAAAGGTGACGTATTAAGTCCTTAAGCTTTGAGAAAAGTGACATGCTTGTTCATGTTCATAGTTTTTATTGGGACCGAGGGCGTTGCGTAGTAGAGGTGTTGGGCAGCCCCTGCTCGGCGCATACAAGCCTTTGATTTTCAAATCAGTAGCTGAGATTAATCAATTTTTTGTTTATTTAATTTTTGTTAGGAATTCATACATTTAATTCCTGCCACTTGATTAAAAAATCAGCAGCTCGGATGTGCTGGGCAGCATAAGCACCACTGCCAGGCAGCCCGCCCCTTTTTGTTTTTGTTCTAATGTCATAACCTTAACACGAATGGATAACTTGATTTGTATTTTACCTTTAGAATAACTTTCCATTTCAAAGGGACAAGTAAAGTAATTAAAAACTTGGGTACGTACCTTAGTGTTGCGATTTAAACCGGGGGATGGGGACATTGCGGTAATTAAGTACTTTATAAAATTTTGGGATGTTGGGGACCAACTAATTTATGGTGACTTTTGGTACTTAGAATTATTTCCTTTCTGCTAGAAGCACTTATTGCAAGTACCTCATTCAGGCCACAGGCATGTTTACACACAAACTAGCATGTAACAACACACTGTTTGGTGGGTTAAAGGGTCCCCTCAAACTCATGCAAAAACAAATCTTAGCATAAAAAATAATACTTTGTCCAGTTGTGCTTTTTATTTGAAAGTTCTATCTGGGTTCTCTGTCTTCTTTGACTGGGTAAAAAAAGTGGCTTTCTTACTTTTAAAATTTAAACCAAAACAATACTTAATTTTTTTTTTGTTATATGATCATTCTACGAGATAACGGCTTAGCATTGTTAGATTAAAAAAATTGATGGAATTTTATTTTTTTTTAAGATTTTTAATTGCTAAGTTGATGGAAATATGTGCTAGAAAATTACGCGGTGTGAAAAAATTATACAATCACTTATTGAAAAATTATATAGTTATATGTCGCGATTAGAAAAAAACATGGCAAAAAGTTCAATTTTGGTATTAGTAAGAGATATTTCAATTCTTACAAGACAGTACCATGTTTGTTTTGTATAGGGCATGGGACGAAATATAAGAGCAAAAGCTTGAATTTTTTACCATTGGTTACCGACTCTCCCTCTTTACGGGATTAATAAGTTATTAATAGCTGCACCAAATTTCTAATAACTTGAAATCTAGATGAAACCAACAAGAGATTTAATCCTAAAGCCCCTCAAACAAACATGGCCTTAGTATCAAACTATCAATAGTCAACGCTATGGTTTCGGTTTTTAGTGGCTTTTAAGCAAAAATCTAATCTTTTTCAGTCCATAAATAAAACTATAGGCATCTATGGTAAATATTTTTAGCCTTCTTATATCAAAACAGTAACAAAAACTCTATTTTAAAAGATGAGTATCAAAATGCACATGAGCTTTAAGCAAACGAAAAAAAGATTAAACTTAAAATTGCAACGAAACTCGCACAAATAAGCCAAGGAAGTGGCTTTCAGCATGTAGTTCTCCGCTTCGTATATCTATGAACTACTAACTCCTCTGACCATCTGAAGTTCCAAATAAGCTGACAAGAAAAGAACTTTCAAAAAAGTGAGGATAAAATTCCATCTTCAAGTAGTAATGGGGCAAGTATTATTTGGCAAAGGAACCAAACTATATCTCTATCAATTAGAAAAGGGCCTACAAAATGTTCAAACTTACATTAATGTGCTCCATAAGTCCATGTATGGTCTATTACACCTCTCAACTAAAAAACAAAGGAAAATGATTGTACTGAAACTATTCTTATTTGGTTTGGCCATGCGCACTATTTTTAGTCAAAAGACTAGCGAACCTAAAATTCTATGTTAGAGGACCGATGCTATGTATTTTATATAAATTTTTTTTTGGTAATGTGTAAGGGGGGGTGTTTGAAATTTTTTAAATTTTATACATAAATTTCATAAGTTACAGCGTGCTTGGTCGTCCTATGACAAAAAACAATTTACTTTTATATCAAAAAAAAAAAAAAAAAAGGAAAAAAAAAGAAAGAAAAAGGTGACTTTGATACATTCATTTCGGATAAAGACCTACGTGGCAATCTGATCCTTCTCTTTTGTGGTTGAAACAAATTGACAATACATGTATATGGTTCCATGCTCTTTTAATTTCCTCTAACCCTGTCATCTCTCTGCAGACACTATTTTATTCCCAATCTTCATATTTTGTTCCATCTTTTTTTGTAGCCTTTACACATATCTCACCTTTGTCATTGCTAATAAATTAGTCTTTTCTAAATTTTCCACCCATATGGAGAATTAGCAGACATTATTGATAAGAAAATGAAGAAAATTGGAAGTTTAAGCAATTGAAAATAAAAATAAAAAAATTATTTTGGATTGAAAAATTATTCCAATTCTTCTTTTTAAGTACAATCGATGGAATCGACCATTGCGATGTATTAAAAAAATAATTGACCCAAAAAAGATACCAATCTCATTTAAAAGCAAGTCATGTAAAATGATATACGAAACACGATATGCAAACAGAATCTCACAGAATGATATATCGACGGACTTGACACTTTGGAGCATAACTCTTAGTGCTGGATTCGTGGCCTCTTTACTAGTCAATGCACTTTTCGACATTTATTTTGGATTTATTTTTATTTTTTTTCGTTTGCAAATAATCTACCTTGAGAGAATTCGTTACATTGTGTCAACAAAACTTGATGTTTTCCATCTTTTGTGCTAAAGGCTCATGAAGAACCGGACGGTGAATTTAAGTTCAACAAGCGCTATTAGTATCAAAATGGTTAATCATCATCGCTAATAGTATATACCCAGTCCCAAAAAGATGTATTTTGATCAGTAAATCTCTAAATTACCTGGTCTGACTTAGCTTAATAATCAGTCAATATCAGTGGCAATTAACAAAATAGAAAGTCATAGCTGAAAATAATTAATCATATGTGTGCAAATAAGAATGCCCAGACAGCGATATATATGTATAATGCAGATGAAGAGATATGCAGCTGCTTTCAAGGAATATGGATCGAAACGACCTTTCTTTTGAAGAAATGTGGTGTGAATCTCGGAAACAATGTTCTTTGTAGTTAGTAGTTTATGTAAAGAAAATTTTATTTGAAAATCATTTTCCCATAAAATTTTTAAGCAAAATTTTGTAATGAGCATTTATTATGTTTCTCTATTTGTTCTCATTTATGCTATCGGTATTGTGGAAAATCATAGCACTTCTAATGGGCTCAAATAGAGAAAAAATATGTGCTTTGAACTTGTTATTCTTTTGGCAAATTCACTCGTTTGCTATCACTGTAAGGTGTCAACTAGGGCTGCAACCGAGTGAAACCGTGCGACTCTGGCTTCTTCAAGCTCTACTTGTTTCGCTTAATAAGTCTTTGCAACACCCTAAATTTTAGAAATTAAAACTTAGAACGAATGAGTTTTTTCGAGGGAATTCTTCCTCCATTTTCACAAATGTGATTTAGTGCTTTTAACAACATAACGTTCTCCCCCTCTCATTTCCTATTTTATACTCATCAAGATTTTTTTACACTACGTGCTATATCACACAATGATACAAACAGTTACTCTTAACTACTATTTCTAACAAACTACAATTATTCTACTACTACAGACTCAATGATATCAGCTACCATTCTTGATTTGGGTCTCGCCCAATAATGTTGGCCCATTAATCAGCTCAATGATGACTGGATTGAGATATTAGGCCTAACACTGTAGTGGCCCTATAGGTGGAGCCAGTTTGTAAGCAATTGGCCTAATCGTTAGGTGTACAGCCCACCTTTTGACCTCACACGTGTGGGTAGGACACATGCTTGCCAGCTGCCCTTCTCGTATTGGGCCACGTTGCTCCCCTGGCTACCCTCAGATCCTGAGAGCGAACGGCTGTGATCAAGCCTCCCTAAGCTTGGGTCTCCTTTGGCCATGTTGCCTAGTTGAGAACCGCATCTATTGTTGTTGACTAGTGTTTTGCTTATCCCCATCGCTTGGTTCATTATCAGATTCCACTGTTCGCTCACCTTGTCTTCCCTAGTATAGTATTTTGTAATTCTACTCCAATAATGGAGTTGTTACAGTCTTGTTTATGGTTCAAATTTGGCCCCTGTTGTAATAAACGAACAACTTGAGCCACCAATACATGAACCCTTTTGTAATTATAATCTTTATCAAAGGATTATTATTATTATTTTATAAAAATTAGTTAAGCTTCACAAGGAGGAATTGATACGAGCAATTACTAGGAAGGCCGAAACAAATCTTATTCCCTTGGGCCCAATAAGGTTCCACCTCCAACCAAAGCCCAAATCAAACATAAACTAATAGGTAACCGAAAACGCAAGAAATGAGATGATCCTTCCACTTTCATATATTTACAAAATCCTCCCCACAATTCTATGCTATTGCAACAATTAAATCCTCGAAGAGGGAGAGAGACAAGGGTTTATGTAAAACCCCAACTCACAACTTCTTTTAATTCGACTCTGTGATTCGTCTAATGGCCGCTTCGAGGTTCGGCACTTTGGCGGCTGTCGCCGCCGCCGCCGTCTCGCTGCCGGCTCTGTCCAGCCGCGGCGGCGCCTACGCCTACTCTCCATTCTCTCCTCCGCCTCAAGTCGCCGTCTCGGAAAACGAGCCGCCGTCGGCAGATGAGCCGAAGGGCGGCTTCGATCCGGAGTCGCTGGAGAGAGGTGCCAAAGCTCTTAGAGAAATCAACAGCTCTCCCAATTCCAAACAGGTGAGATATATATCGATGTATATATACATGTGTTATATTGTGTAGTTAAGGAGTTTCCATGAGTCACGTTTGTTTGGTTGCAGCTTTTAATTGCAAAAGCTAGCCTTTTCTGCCTATGAAAAAAGTTGTATAAATTCCATCTTAAAAGTTATTATTTATTCAGGCCACAACTGCAAATAAGCCCAGTTAAGCTGCACAACCAAAGTAAAAAATGAGCTTAAAAATTGCAACCAAACAAACCCTGTATAAGCATGTACCCTATATTTTAGAGATTAAATTTTAGGGAAGGCTCTCGCCAGGTTATCTGATAATTCCCTAATTATTAGAGAGTTTGCTATAGTAGTTAAATGAGCTCATTGTTCATGTCCATGCTATACTTAAGCTTTAGGGGTTTGGGGTGGGCATTTCCTGTATTCCAGGTACTATTTTCAGAGTTTGAGCTATAGAAATTAAAATTTAGGGGATGATAATGGATATACTGGTGGGAATGGCGTTATATGGTTATGTACATGATTGTTTTAGTTGATGGAAAAATGTTTAATTGCTTTTCAGGTATTTGAGCTGATGAGAAAGCAGGAGCAGACACGTCTTGCTGAGCTGGCGGCAGAGAAGGCTCATTTTGAGGCCATCCAGACTCAAGCTCAAATAGTGAGTGAAGCTTTCATTTTTTACATGTTCAAGATAATAAAGCATTATGGAACAAATAATTGCTTGAAAAACAGTGTTTGATGACTCTTTTCACTCGATGAATATTGGATCAATTCATAAATTAAGCAAAGGAAAATGATTCACATAATGACAATGTAAAAAAACTTTAGAAACACCTACATGGTTAGGCTGATCCTATCTTAAAGGAAAATATCAACGCCCAAGATGTAATCACATAGTTGTTTGATCAGTTTCCTCATGATTTTCTTTATGTATACTCTTAAATGTTGGAGATGGTTTGATATTTATATGTCATCGGATTATCATAGTTGCTCTATATTTAGCCTCACTTGAAATTGATTTGGCAGTATTTTAACTTGAATTTCTATAAGTTAGGGCAATGCATACATCTGTTACGACTTGTGTGGCACGGGTTCGTCACGTTGGAAACCACCTCTCAGGAAACAAGGATAAGGTTGTGTACATCAGACGTTTCTAAACTCCGTAATGCGGAAGCTTTGTGCAGGGACGAAGCCATAAATTCCACTTAGGAGGGCGAGATTTATTTATTGTTATAGGTTGTGGTAATCTTCTCATAATTTAACAAATAATAAAAATAAATAAGAACTAATGCCCCTTTTTATTTTTTTATTTTGAAATTAAAATCATAGGTTTTTTTTTTTTCAATTTCTTTATAAAAATAATTAGTTATGGAAATTAATTACAAATATATTGTTTCCAAAAATTTATAAATTAAAGAAAAAGATTGAAATATTGATTCATTTATTTATGACTTATTTAGATTGGAAACAAGCCCAACCCCCAACATTAAAAGTGATATCATTTTGTTGATAACCCACTCACAAAGTAGCCCATTTATTTTTAAGAACAAGCCCAATCCACAATATTTTAAACAACCAAAAAGGAAAAAAAAAAAAAGATATACAATTTGATACAGAGACAGTCAACTATTTTTCTTATTCATATCAAAAAACAACTCGTATATTGCGTTTGTTCTTTCTAACATAATGAGTGACGCTAAAGATTAATGTCACGGCTTTATCAGGAAGACCGCTAGTCAACACAGATACTG
Source organism: Embelia ribes (assembly GCA_001753735.1). NCBI lineage: Eukaryota > Viridiplantae > Streptophyta > Magnoliopsida > Ericales > Primulaceae > Embelia > Embelia ribes. Next base: position 8,480 of record MKEJ01066984.1, on the reverse strand, counting down.
ATGTGGCCGAAATTCACTAAGGTTAGAAGACCTCTCACATTCTTTAATCTTAACGAATAACCAAGGTGGCAGCGAAAACGTGGCTTTAGCTGGGATGTGCAACCAAGAAGAAACCACAAGTCCACAACTTTATGCGTTAAAAACTCAAGCAAACTAATCCTTCCCTCTACCCTCGTCTTTGGCGACTTCTGTTATTCCTAGATCGCGCAATAATGCCTCTCTTATTTTTTCTATAGCTCTATTTCCCTTATGTGGAGCAACAAGAATCAATCTCCCCGCCCGTGCTGTATTAACCACTGGCTTCAAGTGTACTGGTTCTACGTCTTTCAAGATGTAAAACCCCGGAATGTAAAAAGCCCTTAAGAGTCGCACTTACAATCTATGCTTGTTGTACTAACTTCAATAAGCCAAAAATGGTATTTAGGAACCAAAGGCTATAAGCGTTTGAAAATCAACTAAGTGCCACAAAATAACACAATGGGGGACCACAAAAATATTGGTTAGTATACCACAAAGGTAGCATACTTCAAAAAGCTCCCACATCAAGATACTCCGGCTGAAAATCGAGGAAAACAATATGAAAGCCACATATGCTAACAATATCTGGCCGAAAGTATAAGAAAATGCTGCTCGTTTGTAATTTGAAAATGCCACGAAGGAAAGTTATACTTTCATCCAAATAAATGTTTTACTTCACACCATCCAGTTTTAGGAAATTCAATAGAACTCCGGCATAACCAGCGCTTAACTAGAAAAACCAAAATTATTGAATAAACGGTCCAATCAATTGCCTAACGTACAATAAATCCTAAATCAGCTACACGAATCACTCAAGATTCGTAGCTTTCCATAAAGTAATTTAGGAATTCAAACTCTGAGAAACTTCGGTCCAAAGTCATCATGGCCATACATTTTAAAATTTAGCCAATAAATAAGTACAGCGATAGTGAAACTGACTCCAGAAATAATAAAGAAGAAACTTGCGTCTACCAAAGAAAGGGGCTCCTCTAAACTTTTAGTTAGTCCATACTCAGCAGAAAAGCATACCATCAATGGGGATGCATATTCATCGTCGAGTTGCCCCAACCCGAATGTGAATACATGGGCATACTATGAAGGGTTTGTTGATTAGCATTGGTGTAAGGTCCAGAGCCTCCGTCATAAGGGCTGCCACCATCCTCGCCTGATGACTCACTCGAGGGTCCCTGTGATGGGGGACTAGCTGCGGCAACTGGTGGACCAAAATTCAAGATATTGGGCACCGACGGCGATGAGGATGGGACATATTTTGGCTTTTTCCCATCCTCGATGAAGCTAGCCACAATAACCTGGTACAGAAATTATGGTCCAGAAGGTTTCCAAACAACTACTCAACTGTTCCATAAGTAAAGAACGAAAAGAAGTTTCGGTATTTCGAATTCTTTGTTATATCTGATTATGTTTCTGAAAATTCATTTTCGGAGTCGAAAATAGAAACACCATGGGAAAAACATAAAACGGATAGACTCCCAAACACTATTAAAGAATTATCATGAGACGATGCAATTTGGTAATCCTACAGAAATGGTTTTAGCTGATTCCCAATAGAATTCAATATGGAAATCAATACAGTTTATAACACGAAAATGAAGTGTTCTCAAACTTTGAGAGTTTCTATTCCTCAACTACTAAAAATAACAACAAAAAATAAAATATGAAAATGGAACTAAAGATAGCCTTCATTTCTTTGTTCATGCTTTCACTTTTGATTAGTTCCAAGGACTGAAGCAATGAAAATATTTAGGGAACACCACAATTTTCATGTGGTTCACAATTTCATTAAAGTCTGATTTCAGGTACCAAGAAAAGGAACCGCTTGGGCAAAAAGTGTTGTTAAAAGTCTCGTCATAATTTTTTCCAGAAGCAATTCACCAAAATCTTCTCCACAGTTTCTTGCTCTAGAAGAAATAAAATACTCTGATAACTAAATTATGTTTCTGGTAGCATCTTACAAACATCCGATGAGAATCTCATTTTCCTAATCATTTATGACTAGGTACAGCTATCTTAATCTTTCCTGGATGCATTTGACATGAATGGTATAATTATCTGTTATCAGAAAGATGCGTTATCACAAAAAAAATGAAGATGAAAGGGGCAAACTTAAACCTGTACAGGGGATGCTGCTATAAGCATTCCTGAAACACAGCCACCCAACACCCGTCCATCTGGTCCAGCTAAAGTCACAGTCATACCACCCATTCTACCACGACCACCATTACTATCTGACAGAGTGAAAGAACCCTCTAAAGATATGATCTCATAACGTCCCTAAAAAAAAAATGATACTATTAGGCAGAAAAAATTAAGGAGGAAGCAGAATAAATTTAGGAGGAAGCAAAATAAATTGCACTCAGTTACTTCAAATATAAAGAGAACAGATATTTATATGAATTGGCTTCTGTGGAAACCAAGTAGTTTCTCGAAACCTTTTCATGTGATAATAACCATAACTGACATTATCGTTAATAATTTGGATGTTCAACTCTATTCGGTAGTTTTAAATATAGTTTGACTAAAATGTGATTTCGGTGCGAGAAGGGGAATAGTCAGACGATCAATGCTTTAGTGTTAGTTATGCACATTAAGTGTCTGAATAATAAAGTAAGATATACAAGACATAAAAACGGTCACAAGTATGTACACTTCAGCATTGACCACGCGGTGTCGTGTCCTCTAGCTTTTGAAAAGTGGCGTATTGGAGCTCATACTACATAGGTTTCCATTTCCAAGCCTACGGATACAGCCCCTTGAAAGGAAATCTCCAATATTTTTAATGGTACTTGTTATATAAACAAATGGTTAAAAGGCAGTCTTTTCCTTCAAAGAAACTAAACTGGGGAAAAACAATGTGCTTTAAGCACTAAAGAAAATGAAAAAGTAAACAGTAAATAAATAACAAACAATAGGAACTCCATAACTAACATAAGTTTTAATTTTTTTATTTATAAGCAGGACACTCTTTCAGAAATCAAACACTAATGGGCATTTGGCATCCCCTCTGTACAAACCTCATATGTTACGGAACCCCCAGACAATGTCGAAGTGCAAATGTTGGCATTGCTGACGGCACCATTAGCAGATAGAAGACAAATAGTACGAGGTCCTTGCTGAGAGAAAGCCTTGACCTTTGAGCAAATATCCTGGAAAAAAAAAAGGAACTGCATTAAAAATTAAAATAGACTATAACTACAGCTTATAGGAATAGGTAGATAGGGAACTCTTACATAAAAGCTGAGCGGGTAGAAAAAAGTTCAACAGAAATATTTGCAGTTACAAGTATAACAAGATTGTAGCTTCAAAAGACAGATCATGCAACATTTCAATGTACACATTCCCATATTTTACTCCGTCCGCCTTAATTTTAAGATCAAGTGAGTGCAAACATCATCCTATTTGGAGATGTAAATCCGGTGGTAAACTCATCTGATAGTCAACTATTTCATATGTCCTATCCTGCACATCAGGATTTTTCTAGTGCAAATCTGTTACTTCCATTACTTACTTCATTACAATATTTGGAAGTTTCACATATTCTTTGGGCAGCATAACCAACCCAACATAGACAACCCCATCACACTTATTGGCGTACACTACTCTTACACAGAGAAATATCATTCCACATAAAAAATTCGATAATGGGAAAACATATGAAAAGAAATTAACCAACCGTTGTTTTAGAATAAAAACAACGAGATATCAAATAAATGCTTTGGTTTTCTTTCTTTTACCTCTTAATCAATATACATTACCATTATATATGTTTTTAAGCAGAAGTAACTATACAAAGAGCCATGATTTCCGTTTTCTTTTATCCTACCATAAACTAGCCAACATAACTGCCTACAGTAATAAATTATAACCGCAATCCTGGCATAAGCAAATTAAAAATCTTTAGATCAGCCAATCTAGAGCATATAACACCAAATTCACCTTCAAAAATCAATCACATCGTTCCAAGAGAGGATAGCATTCTCCAATTGGATATGTGAAACCACCTAAATGAATTCACCCATGGAACCGCCAAAATAAAAATTCACAAAAATTAATGTGTGGATGTTACTCCCATTGCATCAAATGGAGAATTTGAGTGCACGATGCGCATGAAATCCTATACATTTCCATCCTGGAAAAAATTAAGATAGATGCCATGCTTTATTTTATTGAAAATCATATTGCCACAAAAGGTCGTCTCTTTTACGAGGGAATGGGTAAAATAAATGAGAATATTTTAATTAGAACTTTCAGTAGAGAAAAAAGCTTTTAATGTAGACCGTAGAGTCTGGTAGCGATCTATTCACCACTCACTGCAGGCCCAAAATTAAGTTGTTAACATACCAAAAGAAGTTTGCCACATCATTCACACATTTTTAATTCAAAAAAGGTGACTATTTTGGAGGATTTCTAACAACTAATAGTAGCTACAAATATGAGCAATATATACTTTTAAAAAAAGTTCAAAATTCGACAAAAATTACAGATGAGCTGTATGGGTATATTTCCATTGGTAGATGCAACTTATTTGAGTTGTACTATTAGGCCCAGGGTCACCTCAATGGTTTAATAATTGAGTCATGGATGAACAAGAAAGGTTTCTTCGTATAAGTGGGAATGGGAACCAAAACATTCCTCCAGCACATTCATGAGACTTGGCACTCGTTTGATACTTTTAGCAAAAGTAACATGCCTAATATGTGTAATATAACTAGTATATAATATCATAATTGCACAATCATATGAGTTAAGAGTTCTATTTCCCCCTATTATCTAATATCTTGACTAGACCAGTGCCTTTATAGATGAGCTAAGCGTAAGAAAGAAGTTAGTGCTTGTTTGGTACACAGGCCGAAAGAGCACACTCAATGGAATCATTTGCTACCTATTTCATTTACATAGCGTGGAGTAAATAAAAAAGAGAAGAACAATTCCTCTCAAACTGTCATATTTTATTGTCCAAAGGTTGGAAAGTTTGTTTGATCAGCATCTCATTTCCGGTTGTTTGGCAATCAGTTTCTGTATTTAATTTTCAAAAGCATAGTTTCTGCCAAGGGTAATTCTCTTTTTTCAAGTTTTCAAATTTTAGTAGGAAGCTAATGATGGACCTAATTTCTACAAACAATCAATTTTAGCTCCCCTCAACATTTAGTTTTACTTTACTTTCTTCATCCAAAAGTCAAATCTGAACAAAAATTATATTACTTTCAAATTAAGATAAATTATATTCTGTGATTTATTTGTATAGTTAAAATTAAAATGCGTAGCTCGTTTATCCTTAAATACCTCCAACTATTATCCTTTTGTTTTGTTATGTTGTATTAGGGAAGGAAACAAGATTTCTACTCAGGGTGCCCAAAATTTATTTATAATCGTAAATTGTAATATTCTTCTCATAGTTTTATAAAAAAGATTGAAATTGAGGGGGGGAAATTAAAGCCAACGAATTTTTTTACTTCGCAATTTAAGTTATAAAATGGCTAAATTTCTTTAATATATTTTTTTTAAAGGAGTAATTAGTCATATAGAAGATGATTACTAAAAAAAATTCTTCAAATATTTCAGGTTTATTAAATTGAAAAAAAAAGAGTGAAATTTTTAGAAACTTCTCTTTAAGACTTATTTAGAATGGGAAACAACTAATAATTATAATAATGTTACTATTAGAAAAATAAAATAATGAACAATCACAAAGTTATTTCCTTCAACACTAGATAAAAAATGTTTTATAACCATCACTAAGTATTAAAAAACTGAAACAACTGATTAAACAAGCCCGGCCCAAAGGTAAGGTAGGCCAATCAATTGCCTATGGGGGGCAAACTAAAGGGGAATAATATAATATCAGAAACCAACGGAGTAAAATGAAATATACAGAAACCTCATGGGGGTAAAGTGTAATTTACGCTTAGAATTAAATAGGTCAATGGCTTAGATTTCATGTCAGCACACAAAAGGAGACCCGGATCCTCTCTTAATCTAAATATAATAGTCTAAACTTTTACAATTTATAATTTAAAAAAATAAAAATAATATTTATAATAAAAAATTGGACTATTGAATTTTGATTATGTAACTCAACAGTGAGGGTCCCACAAAAGGAGGGAGATAAGTAAAAAACAGAATTATTTAAAATTGTATTTTTCTTTCTACCCACATTTTAAAAAAAATAAAAATAATCAAAATAACAGCACAGGTGACAAGGGACAAAAAAGAAAATAATGTTGAAAGTCCTATGAAAACAGAATTTACGAGACTATAAAATACAAGGGGAATATTTGCTTATGCAGTAAAAAAATATTTTTTTTTGAAATTTACTTGGTGTTTAGTTGTCACCATTAAGTATATAAGACTACTAAAAAGTTAGTATCCTATATTAACAAAAAAATATTATTATTTCTTAAGACGGCTATTTATTTTAGAGTTCAACAATACTGTTTCAAATAAACCTATGCTTCCAATGTGATGATAAATATTATTTGATAGAAAGATGGCTATTTATTTGTGGTGTAATAAACCTATGCTTCTAATGTGATGATAAATAGTCGAAAGATTGTGCATATGAATTTTTTCTTTTCTTATAAAGGGGCAACCAATTTGTGGTTCGCTTTGGGCAACCCCCGTCCCCGGGCCAGCCCTGGTTCTAGCAAGCCTCCCTAAAAAAAAGCCCCAACAAAGGTTCAACTTTCAAAAATAAGTTAAAATTGTCTACTGTCAAGAGGTTCAAACCTTAGTCTCTGGGTTCAACACAATACATTTTTACCATCTCAGTTCATGACGTTTTGTAATATATTTGCATTAACTAATTTTTATTAAAATTTTGGAAGATGACAGAGAGGTGGGGTAATAAAAATAAAATTTGTATCTTCTCATTTGAAAACCAATGTACAAAAACTAGCACCAAACAAGTTTTTGCAGACAAAATACTAAGATATAAAAAAAGTATGCACAATACCTTTTAAATCTCAACTACTAACCAAACCGGCCTTAAGATTTTAGTAATTTCACCAATGAAGGTATTCAAAAGAACTCAACGACCTTGCACGTACACCATGCACTCGCGAACAAGAGAGATAGTGGACACTGCTAGGGTTTAATGCTTAGTTAACGTTCTTTCTTGAGAAAAATAATCAATTACAGGTTTTATTTATGCATCTGTGAGAAAGCATAGAATATGGGCTAACAAATTTGTTTTCAAATTTGCAAATTAAAAGGATTTTGACTTCTATGGTTACAAAACCCACTCAATCCTCTAGCAGAAATAGACTATATGTTGTGATGTTGACGAGTCACGTAATCCTGGCCGATTGTGTTGAGTTATAAACATGTGTTGTTGATCAGTGTGATCCTGGCTAATTGTGTTGAGATAGTAAACATGTGCTAATATATCCAGAAAAACTATTAGAATACATAGTAATAATTTTTACCTTTTATGTACTTATATGTGTCTATAAATAGGCCATTCATTGTATAGTTTAATCAATCAATCAATCAATATACAAATCTCTAACAACTGTGAGGGTTCATCCAATTCTACATGACATAATTCCGATTGCACCATAGGTGAAGTACATGGCGCTAACAACACATTTGCAAACTACGCAATTCACAGAAAAAAATATTTCAAACAGTATTAAAACTCCACTATTTACAAATTTAATAAAATTACCTCGCCTGCTTTAATCAATATCACATGTGGCGTAAACCCGATCCCCGCTGCACCTGCCCACAAAACAGATTCACAAATATTTCCCAACAAAACCCACAAAGTAAAAAAACAAAAACCCGTTTCCGAAAACGCGGAATCCAGGGATGGAGTTACTAGTTTGCTAAGGAGGGGCATCGGACCCCATAATTTTTTTGGTGTCAAAATTTTTAGTGTGAAATCTTCTATGTGTAATTTTAGTATCCAAATTTCCAGTGTAAATTCTTTTATGTAGTTATGGACCTCATAAATTTCATACTTATACACTCTGGCTCAGCCCTAGTGGAATCACTTACCTCCCAAAGCATCCAATTGCCTCTTCCCGGACCCGGGGGGCCTCCCTCTCCCCTTCTTCACCGGATCAGATGCCGAACCGCCACCACCCGAGTCCGCAGAAACAGGAACAATAGCACCCGCACCTGAGCCGGGGCTTGGGCTAGGGTTAGGGTTTAGCCCCAGGGCAATGTTGCCGTCAGGGGAGTACTTTCTCGGCCGGCCCCTCTTCTTCCTCGCCGGTTCGGCCGTGAACCCTCCGCCGCCTCCAGAAGAGGGGGATCCGTCGCCGTAGGGGGGGTTTCCAGCGGGGCTGAAGGGGAAGCGAGGGTTTTGGACGGCGGAGTAGGAGTTGGGGGGAGGGAGCATTGTTGCCGGCGGCGGGTGGTGGTGCGGCGGAGCTGACGGTGGTTCTCTGGAGTCCATTCTCCGGTCAACCTACCAATGCGAGAGAGAGAAAGAGAAAGAG
>MKEJ01066979.1:0-14448 GCA_001753735.1 Embelia ribes | reverse complement strand
GAGATATACGAAACGTTACATAATCATCTATACTATTTGTCATCCAACAAAAGATCTTCCACAACATCTTGATTATATTTGATAGCTAGAACATGAAAAACCTTGTGGCGCCATACTAAATAATTATCTTCATTTAGGGGCGTATCGACGAGTGATAGTAGGGATGATCCACGGAGCAAATAAAATAAGGTGAATATACATAAAAAAAATAAGTTGTTTTACCTTTGTGTAGCCATTTCAAGAATGGAGGATGTGGTAGTAAGAAGATCCGATATAGAGTATAGCCTGGACATGATTGTTGTAGGGTATAATAAAGATCCAGCCTGACTAGTGTACGGCTGCAACAAGTTGATTGATATAAGCAGAGAATAGGTAGAGGTAAAAGGTATTTTAGGAATCTTAAATCTTAGGTTCTAATACCATCTAAAAATAAGAAAAAGAAAGCAATTATTGCCTCAAGGTTTGAAAATAAAAACGTTTTATTAATTTTTAATGATAACAAGTCAAAAGTAAAAATAAATAAAATCGAGTTCTATAGTCGGACTAATGTTTTAAAAAATAATAATGAAGATTTTGAACTTAGGAAAGGCTCCGAAAAGTGTTCGATACATGGAAACGATTTATCTTGGCCAAAAATAGAGAAAAATATCAACATATGTCTAAATCAGTTGGCATATAAGTTCAAAAATTGAAAGATAAAGCTCGAAAAGGTTAAAAACAAGTCAAATTGGAAATATTAGTCTATTGATACTAGCCTATTTTCATAACAAAAAGTCAAAAATATGATGTCTATTTACATATATCAGTCGGCATATACATCAAATCAGTCAACAAATTTGTGCTAATTGAGAAGTATACAAACTATAGTTGAAAACCAGTTGACAAATGGCTATATTAGTCCACTGATATATACATCATTCGACAAATATATCAAATTAGTCGACAAATATAAGGCAGACACATATCTTTTATGATAAAAAAAATATGGCTCACGACGACTTGGGGTTGACATGAGGTTGTAGCCAAAACTACCCACATATGCTAACCAAATACTATGCGCAATGTCATATGCCTCATATAGAATACTAATTAATTACAAACATAGAGTTATCTTTAAAATGCTGGGTTTTGTCATTCCAAACATTCAGAGAAGTTGGTCCAGTTGATTACAAGACATCCATTTACATATCATATTTACACTATCACCAAAATTTAACAAATATCTTAGGCTCCGAAGGGGAGCTACCATCACCTAACTTCTCCATCCATACTCCAACATGCATTCTTCCACTTACTCTTGATCTGCCAGTTGATGAACAAAAGGCAGACGTGATTACTTTGATGAGTAGTATTCAAAACAATAACTAATGCATGAAAACACTTAACTAACCAATTAGCCATTGCAATATCGAAATCATCAGAAAGTATATTCTCGAAGTTTTGGCAAACAAACATGCATACATCTAGTTATCCCAAAAATAATATTATATTGGAAAACATACCAAACTCAGGAACACGTGTCATGCCCTGAATCCCAAGAAACACGGGGATGTGAGTTTATAAAAAAAAAGAAAGGAAAAAGAAAAGAAAAGAAAAGAAAATAAAATGGAACAAAAATAAAATAACTACATTTACGCCATTCACATCACATCTATCCACCACTGCAGGACGATCCTAGACACATTCTACAACATGATCAATAACAACATATAGATAAGAACTATGCTAAAAAGAAAGGATGAAGGCTAGCACCAATCCAGAAAATATATATATATACAACGCTGAATAAAAGTAAAACTGTTTGTTTACTTACACAATACTACAAGTTGTATGCCAGTCAAAAATAAAAGAAATGGAATGTATATATAGGTTCTTCATCTCTCATACAGGATCAAGTACCTATCTATACCTTCACCTTCGCTACAACGCTATCAGAGTGCGCTATAAATTACAATAAATATTTCCACACTAACACATGTGTGCCAAAAATATGGATAAATATTCTTGAACATCTACTAATACTCTACACCCACCTTTGCACCTACAAAACTATGCATAAAACCAAAAAGTTGGAAAAAGGAATATACAGTTAGCCAAGTAACTTTATGATAAAAGAGAGACTAGGCTATATGCATTGTGAGTGAATGCATGGCAATACATAGTAATCTTATGAACATCAATTTAATAATGATCATGAATGCAATGCACACCCACACATTTTACAATGCCAATGCTTTAAAAGATTTTTATTGGGACTAGGATCACAATGCTTTCATAAATCACTACAGTCGTCATCCGCTGGTGATGTGATCGAGCCTTCATTGATCACCACCCATTGGTGATGTAATCAATGGAATTATCCCAGATCAGGTTTTCCATCTTTCATGGTAAGGCTATATGACCTCATTGCTAAAATCCACGTATTTTATGATTTGATATATTTATGTCCAGAAAATGAAAGGAAAAAAACCCACATTTCAATTTTATAAAACAATTTCCTTTCAAAAATTTCACACCAATGCCAATCCATACCATGCCACATGAATGCAATGTAATGCATTTGACTACACATTTACATGTTATATTCTACGAATTTAACATGATATCTACAATGCTATAAACATGATATTAAATTGTGCATATAAAGAATTTCATGTTTACTCTATGCCTACGCGACGTATCAATCACATTTACTTTACTATGCATATCCACACTATATGACGTATCAATTCATGTCCATTCGTCTATGCTTATACTACACTTAGGTAATGTATCAATCACGACAAATCATCTACACACATCCTATGCCTTTTAGACATATCCATCACACATACACATCACATTCAAGACGTATCATTCACGTATACATATGGACAAAGTCGTCGTTCGTTGACTACCATACCTAACAAGCCACTAGAAGTCGTCTCGAGACTTCTTATACAAAAGCCCCAAATTGTCTCTTCTTTGCCTCTCGATTTGATCTAGAAGACGAACACGAACGATAATGCACCTATATATGAAAATGATCCACACGAGATAAGGATCAAGAATATCAAATTTATTTTCACATACGAAGTTGCACGAAAAATGAGGAATTATAAACGAAAGAGACGAAAGGCAAGACTTACATTAAAATGTTTTCCTCGCTCCAAGGATGAGAAATCTCCACTTTTTATTCACAAATGAGCTCCGAGACTAGATGATTTCAAGCCCTAAAATTGGAAGAAAATGGAGCCCCACCCATTCTCTCTTTTCAATTTCAAAAATAAGGGGGAAAAGTGAAGAAGATAAGTGTTAGTCCATGCAACTTAAGTCAGTGAATACTAAATTGATCAATACAACCGTACTTGGATCGATCGGTGTGAAATTTTGAATTGATCTAATAGCTAGTTGGATCGATCAAAACTACTGGAATTTTGAGTACTTACATGTCAGGATGAAAACTTCTAAAAACACTCATAATCTCTCATAGACACTAATGAAAGTATCTAACAACTTTCGGAATGGTATTTAAGTGCCCAAAATTCGATTTATGCGACTATCAAAACTCTATCTAGACACCACATTTCTATGTTATTTGATGCTATCATCCATACCACGTGACTACGCACAACACACCATGTATATGGTCTATGCATACTATGGTATAATAATATTATAATATAATGAGTAATATTATTATTAAACGAGAAATTCATTCGAATTTCCGGGATGTTACATTAGTAGTAACTTGCAGAGATAAGAGTGGTGGAGAATTTAGCATACCCATTTTTCAAAGCTTGTTTTAACCTATATAATGATTTTTGTAATTTACGTACACAATGCTCCCTCTTTTGACCATACCTAGGCGGTAAGGTTATGTATACATCTTCATGGAGGCCACCATGGAGGAATGCATTATTGACACCCAGTTGATATAAGTGCCAATTGCTAGTCGCATCTATCGCAATGGCACATCGAATGGTAACCAGTTTGGCCATGGAAGCAAAAGTGTCAGTACAGTCCAACCTTTTGACTTGTGTGTACCCTTTTGCCACTAAATGACTTTTGTAGAGTTCAACCTAACAATTTGACATTAATTTGATGTTAAAAATCTTCTTGCCTGAGTGAAGTATAGTAAGGACCTAAAAATGATTGGCCTCAGTACACGGAGTTCATCTGTGATGCTTTGTTGCTAATGCGGATAATTGACTGCTTGAGTAAAAGGGGATAGATCAACTGTTTTAGACAAAGAGTTAAGGTAATACAAATGTAATAGTGAAAAATGAGAATATGAAATACAATAAGACATGGGATGGGCCGTACATAAGGATGTATCAGAGTTAGTGGGTGACGTAATGACTTTTGTTATCATCGGGCAGTCGTAATGGACGAGGCGAATAGAAGGTTGTTTTAGCCTAATAGATTTCCAGATTGGTAAATCCAGAGGTGTGGGGGCTATTGAGGAATCTAGTTGCAAAGACAACTAGTTAGGGTTGATGGTGATGGGGGTAACTGGGGCTTCAGGTTGTGAAGGGGGCCGGTTGGGGCAGGAACCAAAGATGTTGGAGGTCAGTTCGGGTTAATTTGGAGGTGAGGTTGGGTCGAACAGTAGTGTGGGTTATCTTTGGGCAAGAACAATGGAAAGGTAGGATAATCTTTAGAGATGGCAGTAAGTGCAAATTAAGCCTGACCTAATCCGATCTTACCCGACCAATTGGGTCGGATAAAAGTGAAAAAAATTTCGGATCGGGTTGGATCAGGTCAAAACCAAAGTATAGAACTTTTAGTTGGAAAGCTTTTGTGTGTGCAATTATTTATTTAGTTGAGCTATATTTGTTTTTTTGTAGATCAACTTCAACTCAATCCAAATTCTATTATATTTTGATATGTCCAGCCATTTAGGATTTTATTTTGAGTCTTTGTTTGAAATATGTTAGTTATTTAGGCCATCACATTTATATTTTGTTAATAAAAGTTAAAATATTGTAACGTTCTGGAATTCGACACAATCCCGAGTACATCACTAATACCCAATCATATCATATAATCAAAATAAAATGGCTAATAGTCATGCTTTATTAACTAAAACTGCTCAAATGTACCCCTAAAACAAGAAAATCCACTTAGCATTATTATCATGTTTTGGCCATACAATTGTATCATTATATCAAATGAAATATACGCTCTCTGCCTTCGGCCTACTACAGTCTGAAACAAATAGAAAATGCATAATAAAGACTCCAGCACTCGAGTGAGCTTCCACTTGTTCTAGCATCAGTTCTCTTGACCTCTAACACCTGATTCTGGTTAGAGTTTTCATGTGAAATTAATATTTGCAAAACCAACAAAGCAGGCACAAGTAAGAACAAATCCAATTCTAAATAAATATACAACGAAACAATATCAACTACAGGCAAGCATATGTAGCAGAAAGTGGAGACATTTACAAATGTAAAAATGCGACTACGGCCAATAAAACATTTCAATCAACGTATCTTTCACGATAAACAACCGGGATATACAGTCCTTCAGAATCTTACTTCTACTAATTGTTAATCAATACTCAAATATCAATACTAATCTACAAAATCAACGCCCTGGGATCCTCCTCAGGAGATACAATCGTTCCGAGGTACTATGCGCTCGGCCATGGTTCCCACAGAACCAGTTCACACAAAAGGTGCACACTTTCGAGGCTATCATCCAATATGGTCATTCATTCTTTGAGTAGAAGAGCTTACATCCAAGTTAGGAACCATCATTTGTGAAATGCAATATGGTCATCCATTCTTGGAGTAAAATAGCTTACATCCACGGTAGCAACCATCATCTGTGAAATGCAATACGATCATCCATTATTAAAGTAAAAGAGCATACATCCAAGGTAGGAACCAATATTTTAGAGCAAGCACACTTGCTCCTATCAACAATCAAACATGTCTATATTCTGCATTGATACAAAAGACATACATTAACCCAAACATCAAGTACGTTGGGGGATTATACCTTAATATTCACAAATTTATAGATTTGCAACCATTTATTAGTATTTAAAAGGTTTTATATACCAAAAACATAACAAAACCAATATTCTGCACCTACGCCCATATCTCGTACGAACGAAACCAAACTCATCCGGATGAAATATTCTTTCATCCAGACCAAATTGAACTCATCTGGATGAGATCTCCTTCGATCTAAATACATTTCATTTTGTGGAAAACAACCATCTCCACTTGAAACGCAACCAAACATACCCAAAAACCTCTACGGTTTAGTTCTAATCATTACCAATTAATTAAACATAGAATTTCCTTACAATTAGATTTCTATTCCGCAACGTACCTTATTCAAAGGCGCTGAATTTCCTTGAGAAACTCAGAAAGAATACACTACCCATCACCACCCAAAACGGACCATGAAAACAACGAATCCTAAAATCAATTAACAAAGAATTCATTACCTATTGACCAATCAAACCCTCAGTCAATCATTAAACTCCTATTTGATTGGTTATGGTTTGACATGTATGAATAAAAACGAAAGAGTTTGGGAATAAAATTCACTTCATATTGAAGAGGACGATGAGAGAAATTCAAATTTATCCTTAGATTATCTAACAGAGTTATTCCACCCTAGGAATTGGTGGGTTTTGTTCCAGGGTCTTTTCTCTATGTGTGTGTGTGAGAGTTACAAGAATGAAATGTAAGTATATAGTAAGGGCAATTAGTTTTCAGTAACGTAATGTTATTGGACTTCCTTAATAGACTTTTCTAACTCGGCCTTATAACTATCCCCCGATGAAATAAACTTCGTCCTCAAAATTTCAACCATACTTATAAATAATCTCCAATACTTAAGTCAAAGCCCATTACAATAGTTTCCAATCTTGTCTTACACATCCTCATAGCTTGCACATTAAGTACACTTACCTATAGTTAAGTTATATGACACGACCTTATGGTAACTTTCTTATTTGAATTCTAATGATAGACGCCACCAACAACATTTATATCTAACATGCATATTAACTTATACAAGTATCAACCTCGTCCAACTGCAAACGCTAATTCAACTCAAGTAACCATGCCTACTCACTCCCGTGACCTCCACATAAAAAGATCCTATAACATATGACCCTGCCAACTAGATACCTGTGTAGGACAACACAAATACTCATCTCAACCAACTATAAGATAGCGCATGACATCCTACCGACAATAATACAACCTCACATCAGTGACCACAATCATACGACTAATATCCCTTTTCTACTCAACCAAGAGAATTTCATGATGATTTCATCATATAATCATCCAATATATCACGATTTGAATCCCAGGTAAAGGACCATTAAATCAACTGGTCATAAACCAAACAAATCATATTATATTAAGTACATATATAATATTTAGCCTATAATCTCTACAAGAATAGATTGAACCACTCGATTACGACAGGACCACCTGTGACATCTACCCAAGAATCTCAATAAATTAGTCATTTACACAAATAATTAATTGTTATGCGGTTCGGGTTACCAACCATTAACGTCAACCTTCCCATATAAGAAATTCCAATGAAGTATCTCCAACCACATTCAATAACAACAATTAGTTATCAATTCCTCAATAAAACTAGTCTCAAAGTAATATCAACCTGCATGTAGTCTATAATACATCCAATTATGACTTGACTCAACACCCAATACTCAACAACCTCCCAATATACATGGCTTCTAACCATAATTAATGTCTCCCAATAATAGGTCTATATAGTTTAAACTATGTTACATGGAATTTGATAATTAGCCACACTTCTTAATATTCATAGTCAAACAAGTCCAACTATGGAAACCTTGGTGTCAAATTGTTATTTACAACATACATAACTACTTTTTCTCAAGTTCCTTCTTATTGTTATTCTCTACCTCCCATCTTCCCTAATCCTTTATAAACCTTCCAAGGTATTCTTTCCACATATCAACCCATTACTTTATCGCGACTCATTCTCCACATTACTATTCTACATCTTGCATTCAAATATACTATTGAATATCCAGATCCCGGAAGATTAATCAACTCTATCTCCAAAAGTTACTTTACTTCGTTTTCAATTCTAAACTTTTCAAACATCCCCCCACTGCCCATTATATTGTTAAACTCATTGTTTTAAATTCATAAATCTTAAAATAATTAGTAGGCCCTTGTATTAGGAGCCAAGATTTCAGAGTAAGAACAATCAAACATGTCTGAAATTTACATTAATACGAAAGACATACATTCACCCTGACATCAAGTGCATTGGAAGATTACACCCTAATATTTACAAATTTATCGATTT
The DNA here is from genome assembly GCA_001753735.1 of Embelia ribes. Taxonomy (NCBI): domain Eukaryota; kingdom Viridiplantae; phylum Streptophyta; class Magnoliopsida; order Ericales; family Primulaceae; genus Embelia; species Embelia ribes. The sequence continues at coordinate 6,123 of MKEJ01066979.1, read as the reverse complement.
GCAACTATTTATCAATATTTTAAAGGTTTTATGTTCCAAAAACATGACAAAATCAACATTCTACACCTACAGCCACATCTAGTCTGAACAAAACCAAACTCATCTGGACAAAACAACCTCTTATTCGGACCAAACCAAACTCATACAGATGAGATCTCCTTCGATTTAAACTTATTTTATTTCACAAAAAACAATAAAAAATACGACCAATCTCCAATTTAATCATGGCCATACATGCAAAAAATTCAATAATTTAGTTTAATCATGGCCAATTAATCAAGCATATAATTTCTTTACAATTGGATTTCAATTCTACAACATACCTTATTCAAAGGTGATGAATTCCCTTTGAAAACTCAGAGAGAAAACCCTACACACCACCACTTAAAATGCACCATCAAAAAATGAATCCTAAAATCAATTAACCAAGAATTCATTATCTATTGACCAATCAAACCGTCAATCAATCGTTAGACTCCTCTTTGATTGGTTAGTGTTTGACACATATAAACAAAAACGAAAGAGTTTGGGAATAAAACTTACTTCATGTTGAAGATGATGATGAGAGAAACTCAAATTTGCCTTTAGATAGCCGTTCCACCATAGGAATTGATGTGTTTTATGCTAGAGTGAAAGTAAGTATATGATAGAGGAATTGGTTTTCAATAACATAATATTATTGGGTTTCCTTAATGGATTTTTGTAATTGGGCCTTACAAATATTGTGAAAAGTCAATTTGTAAATTTTAAAATTTACTTCACAACCAAGTTCATTCTTCTGTACCTTCAAAACAAAAATCATTCTAAAAAGAAAATAATATTCATTGATTTGTAAAAGAGTCATCTAACACCTTAATTTTGGTGCATATAGATGGACAAAATAGAACCACAAAATTAGAATCTAATATCAAAAAATTATGAAATTGCATATTTTCATGCATTTTGTTGTTGTGCCCAAATATCACCTCATACATTATTATAATATTGGTTGATAATTATAAGATTGGCAATAACTTTTTTGGATCTTTTCTAAATCGAAATTATGTTACGTAAAGAATAGCTATGAAATTGGGTTGCACCAATTGGATATTGTGCACAATGATTAAAAGTCATAATTTGATCTTTTATTTAAATGGGTTCCTATTTCATTCAAATCTTTATTTGTAATTCCTTAATTTTAGCCCTTAGTTTGAATTGTTTCCTATTGATGAATCATCATATCTCTTAATTTTAGCCCCATCAAGTTTATTATAATAATTTTGAACATACCAAATTATAATAAGTAAGATAGTCAATTATATATGCTTTGAAGGATGTAATCACAAGATAATACAAATCAATAACTTACTAACTCACTAAAAATTAGTGATAATAAAAATAGAAAACGTCTCAACAAGTGAAAGATATTAGTTGATGGAGAGAAAAAATCTGGAGGGTGGAAATTTCTGCCTTAAATTTTTTTAAAAAAAATATTAAATTACACAATTCGGATTGGGTCAGTGTTCAGGTCCATGTTAAGGGTGGGTAATTCAACCCGACCCATTTGCCATCCCTAATCGTGTTCATCATCCACTAATAAAGTTGATATGACAAATTGTGATTAAAAAGGAAAGGCATCAAAAAAGTTGTGTCCCTTGAAAACAATATTTACTCAGTTTCTAAATTATAAAGGCAGTAGCCCACAGGGTGGGATGGGTTTCCCAAGAGCTTGGCCTGCTGGGACTTAGTGACAATAAATACCATTACGAATTTCAACCGCTCCAATCACTGTCCTCGAGTAGCAGCCCCGTATGATCCAAAAGTTGAGAAGATAGTCACAAAACAATTTGAAGTTGACATTAATTTTTGAACAAATAAAAAGTTAAAGCTAAACGACGGAATGCATCAGACGTCTTGCAATACTAGTAAAAAGAAAATGCATATGGATGCTATGTAAGTAATTTGATGAGAATTTCCAGAAGATACATGAACAAATGGATGAGATGATGTATGAAAAAAGATCCGAAAAAAAATATATCACTAGCTATATGATCCGATGCCCTATTGTCAATAATCCAATTAGAGAAGTGAAATTATTATTACCAGAATAAACATCATTAGGTGTAGTCATACGGGAAGTGGGCTCTATCTTGGGGGTGGCTGCCACTGGGGTCGCATGGCCCAGGGTGCTGGACCTCAAAATTCGACCGGGCCACTTGCAAACTGGTTCATGGGTTGGCTAATGGGATTTTTGGTTGAAGTAGCCTAATTTGTCGGCCTATTAACGGATGCAGGAGGTGACAGCTGGGCCTGTTGTGCAGCGACTGGAATTGGACCAGCCCAATTCAATGGGCTTGAACAAGAACTACATGCATCGTAGGGCTAAAATTGGACTGGGCGGTGGCAAAGGTTGTTTGCCCATATTCGGTTACCAAGTTTTATTAGGATTTTTGATAGGCCACTATGCAGGAAAAACCGACAATTTTAAAAACAATTTCTCAAGTGTGACCCTCTTTATCACGATTGGTGCACTTCACTGTGGGTTCTTTTCCAGCTTGTGGTTGCCACAACTGTGATTGTCGGTTGCCGAATGTTCTAAAATTAAATTCTGCCCCAATGCTCATTGATCCTATTCGTCTCTAATCATATGGAAAACCCATCCTAAAAATGGAAGGGGATGACTATGAACTTGATTATAAGAATCATCGAGCCCCATCAAAAATTCAAAAATGGGCTCTTCGATTTTTTCTTGTTCCAATTTTTGTTTAGTACGTATTGTCCATATTGCGTCCAAGTCATCTCAAGAACTCTTCATCATATTATAATGAGTTGTGACTAATTTTTCACCTTATTTAGTAGTTGTTATTTTGCGTTGCAAACAAAATTTTTGAAGTTATTTTATTACCTTGTATCGGGTCTCAAGCTCAAGCCATTGATCACGAAGCATCTCACAAGACTGCAAATTGTTAACAAGGATCTTGTCAATACTATTTGCTATCCAACACAGGATCATAATTGAGCAACTCCTCCATAGGCCTTGAATATCTACATCAATCAAGAAGGGAGTGGATCCATCGACAAATCCATATTTATTTTTGGCCATAAGTGAATGGTATACTACCTGTCTCTATGTTGAGTAGTTGTCTTCAACCAATGATGTTTCAACAATTGATAGGCGGGAATGATCCGATGAGTATATAAAATATGGGGATGAAATATCGGTTTCAAGTCTTTGTATTTTTTGTTGTGGGGCTTCGGGCAGGTTGGTTAGCGCATTAAATACTGGAAATGTTTGTTCATTGGCCATGGTATTTGGCTGGATAAGGGTGGCAGGTGAATGGCTTATTTTAGAGTCCCCGAATGTAGGACTCTTGTACCATATTAAAAATGGACATTAATAAAACACAAGTAAATTTTATTCTCTTCTTACTCTTTACAATGAGTGTACATCAGGATTGTACCGTTCCAAAATTTTTGAGTAAATTTTTTCCTTAAATAAATAATACTATTAAATAGAAATTAATAATATTATTTATTTCATATTATTTTTATTAATTTATTGATGTTGGTATAATTATTGTTTAGTGTTATATTGTGGTGAAGTATAGGTATTATATATGTGTGAGTTGGGTGGGACCAAGTCTATCTTCTTCTTTTTCCTTGTTGACCGATAAGAAGAGATAAAGAGAGATGTAGTGGTGAGTTTGAAAGCTTCAACCTTTTCCTTCTTGTTTTATAGCTCATGTGGGTGAACGTAAAAAATAATTACATATTTGTTATCCTTAGTGTCAGGGCTATCTTTTGATTTAAGTCTCGTCTTTCCTTTCTTTCAATGTCTCAATTTTCATGCCTTTTTGGTACGTGTTGATCCAAAATATGAAGCTAGATCAACTTGGTAGGTCAATTGGAGGTGGGCTTGGGGTTTTTCTCACTTGGTTTTCAGATGACGTTTGGACACATTAGAGGTACGAATAAACTATAAAATAACAAGCTAAGCTTGATTCTTTGTGTGTATCTCGACATGTATTTCATGTCTAGGGTTTCATGTTTGGTTTTGTGCTCAATATGCTAGTTTCTTGCTTTATTACTTAAATAGTGATATATAGAAAACATGTTTAGGCGAAGTGCATAATTCATATAAATATGTAGGCAGGGCATCTTTGCAAATGATATTTATAAGTGAAGTATTGATAAATTATTTTACTCTGGAGAATTTAAATATTTAAATGCCAAGAATTGAAAGTGATGATTTTAAAAGCGATTGTGATGTTTAATGTGAAGTAAAGCGGTGATGTTTAAAAGCTATATTTTTTAAATGCGGAGAATTACAAATGAGGTAGTTTTAAGTAATGTGATTTGAGAAATAAAGTGTTGTGTTGCATCATATTAGGATTGGGTTTTTTCCCTTTCTTTTCGGGACCAAGTATTGATCTTTTTATACTGTGGAATTAAGGAGAAGGCCTTGCGCCTTACTATGAGAACCTAGAAATCTACGTAGGGAGGGTCTTGACATCTCAGTATTTTAGTAGCACATATAAATCGAGCTTATAATTGATGTCATACCTGGAGTGGGTTGGGATATAAAAAAGGGCATGCAGAGTATCGTTCAACTTTTACAAATGCAATAAGATACTAGTCTCACTTTTATTTGAATCACGTTTGGTTGTGATGGCGGTATGTAGAGTTGTGGAGTATGTGAGTTGCATTACATAACATAGCATTGCATTGCATTATACTTATTGTTGTTTTTCATATATATACATTCGATATATCACATAATATCTCGTTTATTGTGTTATTTAGTAATCTAACTCGCATACTTCGTTGCATATATTTCTTTTATAAATTATGTTGTGGTGCATAGGCTAGCAAGGGCCATCCTTGAGGTACTCGGATGTGCTTATGTATATATTTTTGTAGATATATTTATGAAGTATTGCTTTGTGTATCATTTTTGCAATATAGCCTTATTTGTTAGTGTTGTATTTTATTCGAGGCATTCGTAGAGTTGTGTAGCATTATTTTAGGCCTAGACAAGTACTGTACTTATGATTTTTGTACAAGCACGTAATTTGGTTTGAAGTTGTTTATGTAAACAAGGTTGTTTATTTGGTAGTTGAAGATGAAGTGTATACGTCGATTTATTAGGGCAAATAAGTCAACTTTTCGCCAATAAGTTGACTGTTAGGTCCTAATATGTCGACTGTTTTGACTACATTTTGTTCCAGTGTGTTCTGTTTTCTTTTGGGTAAATATTTCGACTGATTATGACATATAAGTCTATTAATTAAACAATAAATTGGCTGTTATACCCTAATATGTTGACTGTTTTGATGTCATTTTGTTTCAGAGTGTTATGTTTATTTTTCAGGAAAAATAAGTCTACTGTTAGGCTATAAGTCGATTGTTTAATCAAATATATCAATTGATTTTTGGAACAAACTTAAAAAATGATTTTGTTGGGGAAATATTTTCTAAATACGAAGTTTCTATGGCGAGATGGCAATGTAATTGATGTGTTTCCCTTTCTTTCTTATTTTTTTATTATCATTTTTTTTTGTTTCCTTTATCTTTTAAAAAAGGAACACTCACGTCTCTGGTTTCTTAGGATTCGGGGCATAACAGGTTGGTATAAGAGCTTAACCAGATGTCCTAAATCCTGGTAGCTTATGGGTAGTATCTATGGCGAGGTTGTAAGCGTAGTTGCAATGTATGTACGTGTCACGCCCCCGAATGCCAAGCACCTGGAACCCAAGGAGTGAGTTGCTACAATGACATAACCAACAATAATATACCACAATAACAACATTACTGAAATATACATAACCATACATTTCACTACCCAACAGTCTAAATATACAGCCTGCTATCTAAGTCAACCGGCGTAAACAGTGAGCCAAAAAAAAATAATATACATATCAGAGTCTGCAGCCCAAAATACTACATGAAAAATGAAACTATCCATTCCAATAACCAAAATCAGGATTCCAAAAGCTGCCATAAACACAAACCTAACAAAAAAAAAACCTGAAATGCTGCTGGAAGCTGCTAAACCGAGAATGATAGTCGCCTAATCTGCTCAGGACAAATCCAAAGCAGGTGGTAAGTCTACAATATTACGGAAATAACTGACAAAAATAAATG